>WJEZ01002456.1:0-13457 GCA_009869925.1 Thalassaphorura encarpata | reverse complement strand
TCACCACATTCCTGTAATTAGTATCTCAATTTTTACACTCTGCCTCTCAATACTCCTCTACGGTTCTGAAGCATTTTACTATTATACGACGGCTATCAATTTCTACGCAATTTTTCCAATACTAATCGCAAGTCAGTTAAAAATACAATACAAAGTGTAAAACTAACTTATTAATCAATTTTTTGGTGATTTGATTTAGCATTCACAATAATTTGCCTCTTAATTGCTCCGATTTTCTTGGATGAAGAGCCGATACGTAAAAAGTTTGAGGCAGAAGAAGAAGACGACGAGGATGATATTGAAACAATTTTAATGAGACAACAACGAGCTAATCTTGGCCCACCCTTGGCCACTCGAATCAAAAAATCTCAATAAAAATGTAAAAAAAGTTCAATCCAGCTTTTATTCAACGGTCACAATTCACGATACATCGAAGAAAAGTGGGTTTAACCCATTTGTTAATTAATAGGCTGAGTATTTAGAAATAAATAATTATCTAAGCGATTTCTTGAAAAGTTGTTGGACAGATTAGCTCAACTCAACTCAGCTTAAAAAACACAATTTTCGGCCCTTATAATGACGCTGGTCAAAAAATGTGGAATTAGTGAAGTCACACAAATTTTGAGATTAATTAGTGATTAAGGTAATTTTGCCTAAGATTAAAATTCCTTGTTATCACCTACAATAATTAATTTAGCCGTGTATGTTAGGTGTTGGTAATTTGTTATTTGTTGATACAGCTGCTGCCTTAATTATTGAACTAATGATAATTAAGATTGTTAATATTTAAGATAAACCATTTTGCCTTGACCTGGAGCACACTCGTCGATCAGGTCATAATTTAGATGTTCTTCCATGCAAATGAGAGATTTTAACTTTCCTAATTTCTCTGTGCAGTTTTAAGCAATTGCAGTGCAATAATGTACTAGTATATGTTAATCTCACAAATCAAGTAATAAACTACTTCTTCTTATTAGTCAATTCACATTTCGAAAATCACAATCTCATGTGCAGGAAATTATTGCCATAAATTTCTTGTTTGAGTAATGATTTAAAATTTCAGCATTCTTCAGGATAAGTTGAAATGAAGCTGTGCTTCAAGTTCTGCATGATCCTGAATTTTAGTACTTTACGATTTTCAAAGGACTCTCATGTTCCAATCTAAAATTATAAATTAAATCGTTCCCCTTCACCGCTTCGGGGTGAAAGGAAAGGATCAATAATTTACATGACAGCAATCGTAAAAAGCTTTAGAAAAGCACTCAAGGCTTTTGCCATTTCTGATTACCCAAATAGTAACCTATTTATAAAATGTCCGTTGAAATAATCCACAAAGTCAAACTGGAGCCTAGCTTCACCTTATTCTGCCTGATCAATTTCATGTTATGGTTGATCATTTCACTTAGCGTTTGTGTCGCATTTCAGTCCAAATTTTGGCAAAATGACTTCAAAGACTTGTCTAATCGTGTTTGCAATCGGGACATTTTTCTATTTTGTCGAGCCGTCCGTTTTAGAAGGGATTAATGGAGATCGAGCGTCGAGCCAATGTGAAGACTTGACTTCGGCCAGTGTCGTTGATGCCCCACCATGTATTAAAGCTGATGCTGATCCTGCCTTGGACGAAACATGGGTAAGCTTAATCCGATTATGTAATCGTATGACCTATTTTTACGCTCAACATAAAAAGTTTCATGAAAGGATGTAATATTAATTAATTTTTTCTTTATAAATTCTAGTTCACGGAACCCAAGACCTGGTATACGCCATTAGGCCACAAATTCTTTTACTTTTTACATGCCGAAATGCTCCTTTCACGCCCAGCATCCAGTTACAAAGAATTAAATGAAATGTGTTTGACGAACCCCATGTGGGGTAGTGGGTTCAGTGAGTGACATTGTTGGATTTGGCCAAAGAGTAACACTTCTGTGCAAGTTCGCAGCCCAGACGGGACAATACCTTTGTGTGATCCAAGGAGGTTCAGCTGGAACACATCCACCAGCACGTAAGTTTAGGATTTTTAAAAAAACATCCTAAATTGTCTTGTCAAGAAAATACTTTTTCTATATAATACAATTTCAGCGGGGTCACAAAGTACTAGCACGATTGCCTTAACTGATAACGAGACGTACGCCTTGATCCTTACTTGTATTGATGTACCTTTAATCTCGTATTGGAAATTATTGACCACTGATCCTACGATTAGTCCAGAACTCGAACAACAAGTACGGAATAAAGTTTTGGAAATGGGATTTACCGAGGAGAAAACTCAAATTTCTTTCTTACAACCGTTGTCCAGCTCCAGCTGGCCATGGTCACGGTCATTCATGCACTCATAATTAAGTTATTCCAAAAATATTACACTTGTAAATATTTTATTTTAATTTTGTCACCCATTTGAGGAGTTTAAAATTGTATTATACTTTTCCAATGTAATCAACAGCTTTAGTATCACAATGATAACTTTATACATGATTAAATCCAGTATGATTTTACTTTCCTATTTTGAAGATTGCTTTGGTTGTTTTTGGAACGTGACGAATTGTGAGAGAAATCCTTGTAGCTCTTTCCATTTCTTGTCCAATGCTCACTCCACATTGACTTGCGTTGAGGACTTGAGCAGTTACGATATCTGTTTTTGTCTCATCAATCCCATGAAGAAAATGTTCGTACGTCTTATCCCTCAGAACTACAAGGCTTCGGGGTTGAAGGAGGAGAGAAAAGGCAAATCTCTGGTCCAAACTTCCAGTTTTTGTGTCAATGTCCTTGAATAAAGGGATAAAAAGAATTATGATTACCTATTTAAGACGGAATAATGAACTAAAAATTTACATTCTCATTGTCAACGGCTGGTGTAGAAGAAGCAACACTTTTTTCAGAATTATCATTGTCAACAATGGACGTCTCCGAGGAGAGGGGATGATAGAACTTAAGGAAAGCGTGAGAACCCAGATTAATGGTCGTTATGGTCGGATAAAACAGAGGTCCATCTAAGTGAGGCTGTGTCAGGAACGACATTAAACAAATTATGTAACAAATTATAAAATAAATCCATTTCGTAATTGAATTGAAGTACTAACCATAATCCCTTGACCAGGCAAATACTCATTCACGAGGACATGATTCGGAATTTTTCCATTGAAAAGATTTAACTTTCCTAATTTATCTGTATATGTTTTAAGCCACTGGAATCCAACAAAATGCTTTCAATATAATTTCATAAATTGCATATAATTAAATTGACTCACAGTTGGAATTTCTTCTGCTATCATCCCTTTAGGGTGTGGAACACCACCCCAATTTTGAAGCCGACGATTGGAAAGTTGAGTCCATCTTGGTTTGGGTGATTTATTCACATTTTCAATCAAATTGGCTTCTTCTGCCTCCGTTATAAAATCAGGAATGTAGTACATGGATGGAGGATCCTAAAAATTGTATGTACAAATTATGCACAAAAAGCTGGTTTTATTTATTGAGAACTTGAACTTACATCGGTCACTTTGTACTTTTCGAGGTCAAAGGGCGAATCCATATCAGATATCAATGTCTGCTGAAAGCTGTCTGTACAAATCTTGGAATGAATAATTAAGTTTATGACAATGCTAATTAATTAGAAGAATATTTAATTACCGAATCGGACGGATGACGGATGATGATATTCTGGAATTTCGGTCCCGGGTTTTTAACTCAAATCGTATAAGACATAGGGTAAAAATAAGCCGGGAATTAAAAGGCGGGTTTTGGTCGGTACGCATAGGCCAGGCGGCGAGGATGACAGTCTTTTCTTTAGCCTAGCCAGATTTCAGACAGACTTTTCCTTCCTCCTAAATAAAATTACTGACTAATTAATCCGAGTCACTGATTAATTAATTATAATTATGGGGATCACTGGACTCTTGCCTTTTGTAAAAAAAGCTTTAACTCAAATCGTATAAGACATAGGGTAAAAATAAGCCGGGAATTAAAAGGCGGGTTTTGGTACACATAGCCCAGGCGGCGAGGATGACAGTCTTTTCTTTAGCCTAGCCAGATTTCAGACAGACAAATTTTCTTCCCTCCTAAATAAAATTATTGACTAATTAATCCGAGTCACTTATTACGTAATTATTATGGGGATCACTGGACTCTTGCCTTTTGTAAAAAAAGCTACAAAACATTCCCATGTCAAACATTTTAGTGGACAAACTGCTGCGATTGATGCATACGGATGGCTCTACAAGGGTGCATTTGGTTGTGCTGAAAAATTAGGAAAAGGAGAACCAACAACGTATTTATGTGACATTTTGTATGAAATATGTCAATGTCCTCATTTCTCATGGGGTGAAACCTGTGTTGGTCTTTGATGGAAGAAATCTTCCTGCTAAGGCCATTACGGATGAAAAACGAAAGCAGTAAGTGTGACATAAAAAAATTGAAATTGCGATTGCTGGAATTTTTTGATTTTCGTTTTCTTATTAAATTTCAGAAACCGACTAGAGAACTTGGAAAAAGCTAAAGACGCTCTCAGACAGGGGAAACCAGCATGGGAATATTTCACACGATGTCTTCATGTAACTTCGGAAATGGCAAGAGAGCTGATAAAGGTAATAATTTGGAAATTCCTCGCGTTTCACGTATTCGCATAAAAATTTAATATTTAGAACTAATGTAACATTTTATTTCTCCAGGTTCTGCGAGAACAGAAAATTGATTACATAATTGCTCCTTACGAAGCAGATGCTCAATTAGCATACTTGGCTAGGAAGAAAATTGTTGATTTTGTAATCACAGAAGACTCGGATTTGGTTTTGTTTGGATGTCCAAAGGTAACTTCAAGCAAATACGATATTTGAGCATTTGTAATATATTTTACATTGTTATTACACAGATTTTCTTCAAAATGTCTATAAATGGAGATGGAGTTGTATTTGATGCATCCAAAATTCATTTAGCTATGGATCAAACAGCAGATAAATTTCAATTTGATAAATTCCGTCAAATGTGCATTCTCTCTGGCTGTGATTATTTGCCTTCCCTTCCTGGAATCGGGTTGGGTAGAGCCAAAAAAGTATTTCAAATGTCAATTAATCCTGATGTTAAACAGGTAAAGGAAGTAACCTTTATTTTTTTGCCGCCCACAAATGAAAAATTTCTAATAGTTTTACTATCGTTAGACTCTGAGGCAAATTCCTACCGTTTTGAAACTGGATATAATTGTCCCACCTGAATACCTGGAGCAGTTTGTCCAAGCAGACAATACTTTTAAATACCAATTAGTATTTGACCCACTGACTCGCTCAGTTGTGCCTTTGACCCCATATCCAGTAGATATTAACGTTGACGATCTCCACTATGCTGGAAAGTACGAGAAAAAATCGGTACGTAAATGTTTGCTTTGCCGTCTGATTTTTTGGACATATCGTACCTTGAGCTTGTCTAGTATTATATATACCTAATTTTAATTCAGTTGGCTTTGGACTACGCTCTTGGAAATGTGGATATTAAGACAAAGGAACGAGTAGGAAATTTCGATCCTCAAGATCTGAAATCGGTATTTTCAGTTGGCTTTGGACTACGCTCTTGGAAATGTGGATATTAAGACAAAGGAACGAGTAGGAAATTTCGATCCTCAAGATGTGAAATCGGTATGTGAATAAAAATTAGCACTGGTTATAATTTTGTAATAAATTAGTAAGTGATTAGTAAGTACGCTATAATTGAATTTGGATTTTAGGGCTACACGAAAACGAGTATTTGGGTCAAGGGTTATGAACTTCCAAAGAGGCCAAACCCAACAACGGAATTAAAAGCAAATACAAAGCACACGTCTACGATTGGACTCAAACATTCAGTCTCAGTTAAGAGCGTCTTGAAGAAACGATCAGTCGGCGCTGGGACAAGACGACTTCGCTCTGCAGGAGAAATGGAGGAAGAAGCAAATCTCAATTTGTCTCTTGGGTTAGCTGAACAACCAGAGGGGGATGATCTGATGACCATGTATGGTGATATCGAGAACAAAAGCCAAGACAAGAAAATCTCAAATGGTCACAATGGCAATTGCAATGGCATTGTAAAAAGAAGGCAAAGCCAAGAGGAAGAAGATGAAGCGATCTTGACACAAAGCACACGTCGTCTTATCAAACGTCAACGACCAAATTTAAGCAGTCCACCTCTTTCAATTTATAAAAAAATGAAAGAAGAACCAATAGAGAATGGTTTGGACGGAACGAGCGATGGAGAGAGTGAACCCACAGATAGTAGCGATGGGAATGGCAATGATCGTGAAGAAGACCCGATCTCCAGTCCGATTCAAAATGGCAAGGTGAAAATGAGAAATGCACTTCAAAAATTTAAAGTAGACAAGAAGAGTCCAGTCTCACCTGTCACTCGTTTCCATTCGCCAATTGTGTCTAATTCCAAATTGAACGAGGACGGATTGAAAAATAATCTTAACCCAATATGCCGAATCGAGAGAGTGAGCAAACAGGAAATTGTCGTCAGAAGCCAGTATGAGAAAATTAATTCATGTCTAGCTCTGGCCATAGCAATATTTCTAATAACTGGAATGATTTTTCATTATTCCTAGATACTTCCGATCAACTCGACAGCCGCGACAAGCAGCCAAGTTAATTCAATGGATGGCTAGCCAGTGTCAGTGCCAGAAGTCTGATTATTTCATTAGAATTTATTTAAAAATGTTACATAGACCTTTGTTGAAGATGAATTTTTGAACTAATTTCTCGACTGTCATTCGAAAAAATTCTTTAACGTTGTAAGTTCAACACATCTTTTTGTAATTTGATATGATGATTGAAATTGAATTAAATTATTTGATACATATGTTACATCCATATATCCTCGTTTTTGACATGATTTCTATGTGATTAGCTGTAAAATTGTAGAAAGGCAATTAACGTTAAACCCTGAACACCTGGACATGACAAACCACAATGATTAGCAGGTGTCATTTGCAGCATGTCAAGTACCCGGAAAGTGTATCTGGACTGGACGTTGTACAAATTACGTATACATGAATTGATGAGGTCAGAGGTCAAAGGTAAATATTAGGCGAGACAGACTTCCTGATGCAAGCAAAGGAACAAGTCCCTTTCATTTCGTAAAATATAAAATTAGGAAACCAATCCAGGTGTATGACAAATTAATAACCACAAATGTGCAGGGTATTTTTCCTAGAATTATTTGCGGTCTAGTCTAGTATTCAGGATGCCAGTTGTTAATTAGCACGTGGAGTCCAGATCAGAATCACAGAATTATTTTTCATCCTCGGACTATAAAACTCAGGTAAGCTTTTTATTAATTTGTCACTATTATATCTAGAGGCATCTAATACTATAAGGCCAGAAATGAAGGTAAATAAAAAACTTTAAATTTTAATTGGTCCAATTGATTTGGTATTAATGCCAATGCCAATTTTTTCTTTAGGCTTTCTCACTCTTTGCAACTGCGGCCTTGGCCTTGACCCTTGCTACTCGTGCCTCAGGTGGAAATTACGACTATAGTCAAGTCATTGGTCATTCCCTCTTATTCTATGAGACTCAAAGGTCAGGGAAACTTCCGTCTAATAATCGAATACCATGGCGTGGAAATTCCATGTTGCAAGATAAAGACGGAAATATTGATTTGACTGGAGGATATTTTGATGGTAAATGGTCAGGGAGACTTCCGTCTAATAATAGAATACCATGGCGTGGAAATTCCATGTTGCAAGATAAAGACGGAAATATTGATTTGACTGGAGGATATTTTGATGGTAAAGCAGTTGACTTTGACCAAGCTAAAGCTCAGTGTTCATTTTATCCCTGATTTTGTATTTTTAGCTGGAGATTACGTGAAATTCAATTTCCCCGGAGCTTATTCTATTACAACTTTAGCTTGGGGAGGAATTGAATTCGCAGCTGGATATGCATCTGCTGGACAAACTAAAAATTTGTTGGACGCAGTCAGATGGGGAACTGATTATTTTCTTAAGGTAAAATCTAAGAATTGACTGACCAGGGCTTGGGTTAGCTTTGCTATATTTTGTATGTAATTTTCAGTGCCACACTTCTGACAATGTCCTGTACGCTCAAGTTGGGGATGGAACAGCTGATCATAATTCTTGGGATCGACCTGAAGCTTGGATTGCTCCTCGTCCAGCTTACAAATTGACAACATCTGCTCCAGGTTCAGATCTGGCTGGAGAAACTGCTGCAACATTCGCAGCTGCGTCCATCCTTTTCAAATCTTCGGATTCTGCATACTCCGCTAAATTATTAGATCATGCCAAAAAGCTTTACAATTTTGCCAAGACATGGAAAGGGAAATACAGCGATAGCATTAAGGCAGCAACTCCATTCTACGTTTCAAACGGATATTTAGATGAACTCGCTTGGGCAGCTGGATTTTTACACAAGGCAACTGGAGAAGCTACGTACTTGAATGATGCAAAATCTTTTTATAGTCAGGCCAATCTTCAATGGAATCATGGATTCAGTTGGGATAATAAGGCTTCTGGTGTTGATGTAAGTTTTTAATAAACTAAAAATAATTTATAATAATTACATATAAAATATTATTCCAGGTTCTATTGTACAAAGCCACAAATGATGCGACGTACAAGAATTCACTCCAAGAATTTTGCGATTTTGCAGTAGACAAAACACCAAGGACCCCAAAGGGGTTGTCATTTTTTACTGAATGGGGGTCACTTCGTGCTGCAGCCAACACAGCGTTCGTTTGCCTTCATGTAAAAAATTTGATTTTCGTTTATATTTTGCAGTAGACAAAACACCAAGGACCCCAAAGGGGTTGTCATTTTTTACTGAATGGGGGTCACTTCGTGCTGCAGCCAACACAGCGTTCGTTTGCCTTCATGTAAAAAAATTGATTTTCGTTTAGGTAAAATAAAACTTGACAAAATATCTTTTTAACTTTTTTTTCTAGGCTGCAAATGCTGGAATTCAAACCTCAAAATATAACACGTATGGGAAACAACAAATTGACTACATGCTAGGAGACAGTGGACGATCTTATGTTACAGGATGGGGAAATAACCCACCGACTCATGCTCATCATCGTGCAAGGTCAGACTTGCATAAAATTTTAATTAGAGGGTAGAATTTCTATTAAATTATAATTATTTTCAGCTCCTGCCCAAGTCCTCCAGCAGCTTGTGGATGGAGTGCTTTCGATTTGCCAACTCCAAATCCTCATGTTTTGAGTGGAGCTTTGGTTGGGGGACCTGGAAAATTGGATAATTACACAGATGTTCGAAACAACGCAGTCACAAATGAAGTGGCTTTAGACTACAATGCCGGATTTCAAGGAGCATTGGCAAGATTGACGGATCTGAAGGCCAAAAACCAAATCTAAAGTTAATTTACAAATAGAAACTCTAGTTTTCAATTGGATTCGCAATCTCGATGGACTATTGATAGTAAGAAACTATTAAAAAATACTCAATAAAAGCATAGTACACCCGTATTTAATGAATCTCGCATGAAAGATTATGACTCAACGTCAAACCAGACAGATCACAAGTGTCAAATATTAAAACAATGTTAAAGGCTCATGCTTAAAGCATGAGCAATGCATTACAAGTGTTATGTATTTAATTTTAATAGTTTGAACTGAACAAAAAGTGAGTTGAGTGTACGTATAATAAAAATAAAGTTAGAGTTTAGTTTTAATTTAGAGTTGTAAAATGGAATAGCTCAGTGCTTGCCTTGAAAATTATTTTTGTTTCTAAGCAACTCAACCCTCATGGTCGAATGACCTACGCTAAAATTGTCCAAGGGTAAGGAGCCTTGGCGAAGGTTGAACCCTTTTCTTTGAGAACCAAGTTCAAGTACCTGTTTTTGTCTCATTTCATGGACTGGGGAAGCCGTAGGATAAATAGAAACAATAATTTGGGAGTATATTGCAGGCAGGCTAGGATGCAAATGGTAGTTGTGGTTGTACGTGCTCCAACATGGACCTAATCCTGATTTCTGACGGACTATTTTAAAATATGAAATACAATAAATAACATTGGGTGAATTTGATGGTGGATCGGCGAAATACGCAAAATATCAATGAATTCGGTTTTATTTTGAGATATATATTGATAAATTAAATATGAAGCTCCAAGTGGCACTTATTAGCATGATCTAGATTCTTCTCTCATATCTACAGAAAATAATTCATTACTTTCATTCTAGTGTACCGATAAAATCATTTAAACTTGAATCGGTAAGACTTAATTGAGGATATTTTATCCCTGGTAATGAACTATAATCTTTGCGTAAAATTTGTCTTAGCATACCTTTGATTAATCAAATGAGAATGAGAGACGACAATCAGACCAGACCATTCTCGCTCTGAGGACTGAGTAACTATGATTAACATAATCAAATCGGATATGCCCGAAGGAAATAGTTTATCGTGTTATTCACATACAGTCCAAATCTAACTTGGATACATTGAGGTAGACTAGACTGTGGGGAAATGTAAATTCTCACTTGCCTTGTGTATAATTAGAATTTACTAATACGCCTTACTATTCGTTGGAAATTTTAAAAGAAATAAGCCAACCAATAAACAACGTACACCTTTCCAAATTATCTTGGGGTTTTGACCGTTGAAATTCGTTGAGTGTCCAGTGTATAAACTTGAAGACCCACCAACTGTGAATCACTAAATCCCAAAAGTTCATTCTAACTCAAGGCATCTTAACGCGATCAATTTTTTTGAATAACTCAACAAACTTTTAGTTCCAATAGCTATGGACCACAATACATTCTTCCGTTACGCCAACGTAAGTAGTTCACGAATTAATTCAAAATAAACTAAAAAACATATAACTATAGTTGAATACATAGAAGAGTGTTTGTTAATTCTCCCTTCAAATAAAGCTGCATTTTTCCTACATCTTGCAGGATCCCAAATCATTTCCAATTAAGATAGTCAAAGATGGTATAACGCTGGACGGAAAAGTTGGTGACTTGAACACCATTGCCCAATTAAGATTTGCTATTCAACAATTAGGAGTAGAGCCCTTAAAAATTCATCAACAGCCTCATGCCGCAGCTCGATTTGTTGACGCTGAAGAAAATTCGGATTTAATAGCCGCTCTTCAAATGCAATTGGCATTGTAAGTTAACCATAAAAAGTAATTGTTAGTTAGGAATAACAGTGGCCTATAATTCCCATATTCTAGCTAAATATTTCGTTCTGCACAGATTGAAATCAGGAACAATTGCGTGCAGCGAACGGGGTGAGGCCATAGCTGCTCTGGATTTGGAAGTGGCTAAAGAAAAAGTCGTTGATGCGGAGATTGCCAAGGCAAAGGTCAATTATGATGCGGAGATTGCTAAGCTAAAGGTCAATTACGATGTTGACATCTTACAAGCCAAACTTGATCATGCCAAGGCTAAGAGCGAATTAGCAAAGCTTGACCACTTGAAATGGATTCGTGACATTGACATGAACTTATTCCAGAATGTAAGTGCGAATAAGATATTTAATTATTCTGAGCTGTACCTCCATTTTCACTGTGAATTTTTTTATTTTCCTTTTAACTTCGTACAAATATTCTCAGGTAAATCCAGTTTTAGTTTCATCTCAAGATTTAAAATATATATAATCGAGCAAAGAACACTTGGGAGGGGTTCCGTGATTCAAGAACTTACTTTTTATACTATTTCGTACTAGAAATTGATAGGGATTTTAAATTGCAAAGACGTGATTCTATTGTGTGCTCTCTCATCTTACCTCTCTTTCTTCTCTTCTCTTTTCTCTAGGCTTAATGTGGCGTTCCAAGTTACTTGGATGGGGCTCTTCTACTTTCACTTCTAATTTCATCATCCTTCAAAATGGCTCAACGCTAACATTTCAACTTAACACGATGATGTCAAGTGGTCGGCGCAACGCGCAACGTATGCAATCTTATTCTTATTTAATGTAAACATATTTAAATTTTCAAGCAGGTTGGTCAACTCCCACACAATCGGGAGCAGAAAGGCTGACATTTCCTGTGTTGATTATCGGCAATAAGTTGATGAATAAAAAAAACTACATAATTTGTAGTTATAATTCTTGGAATCCTTTTTATGTGCATTTTGACTCATTTGTTTATTTTGAGATAATTAAATACCAGGTTACTTACAACTGATACACGAATTAAAGTTCAAAGTCTAAATTAAAGGGGTTTCTATTCGAACGAAGGATTTTAAAAAAGTTATGGTTGATTTTCTATTAGTTAAGCACTAAATGAACTTATAAGATGACTGATAAGCGGTTTCATTTGTTGTGGTTGGCTTTTACAGAGCCAATTAAATTGATCAAATAGCACAAGAGCTTGTTATACGTTCAAGCTTGCAAATTCAAAATTGTGCAATTAAAAGGAATTCGTAATATTGGAATTTTGAAGTGATAACATACCACCGTCTACATAGTCCTTACTGTAGTTTGTTAAATTTCTACGTTTCAATAGTGAAACAATAAATTATTCTCCCTCTCATTCTGCCCAAGCTAGTAATTGACAAGCAAATAAAATTACTGTGGAATAGTAGCAGTCCACTTGACCGAATAATTTTGGACTAGGAATGAAAAAGTGATTTTGATCTGATCTCGTCGGGTCAGTTGCATCGGGCCTCCTACTCAAAAAGGGTTAAGCAGGCAAATGCAATCCAACCAGAAGGGATCCACAATCCAATGGATGTTTTGAGAAATTTATTTTTGTATTATTTTGTCCAAAGGGACCAAGGGCACATTCGTCCATCGGCTTTTGTCATTGAGCCTGAGCTGAGCTGACCTTGCAGATTATTATGAAATTCTAAGATGAATTTGAGGGAAGCAAGGAGAGTAAAAACATGTTTGCATCTTTGCATGCTCAAATATTATGATCCCTTTTTAACACCTTACAGCAACCACCATTAGTCAGTCCTTTTGATTTTATTATTGTCTGAACCCTCAACCAAACTCATTTTAGTATAAAAGCACCGAGAAAGATTCAGTAGAACATCAAACGCTCCTACCAAATCTCAAGAACCACTTCAATCACTCAACAAAACCCAAATCCTCTCTTTTTGAGAAAAATTCTCTCGAGAATCCAACTCACTACTACTCAACAATGGTAAGAAAATAAAAATATTACTATTATTTCATTCAAGTTTTCAAAATTTTGATAAAAATTTAAAATACTTTTATCTCAGATTGCCCTTGTCTTATTGTTGGCCGTGGGTGCCTTTGCTGCCCCAAATGGATATGGATACTCTGCCCCAGCTGTTCCAGCTCTCCGAGCACCCGCCTACGCAGCCCCCGCCTTCCAGGAAATCCGTAGCACTGAATTGTCTGGCTACAGAAATGAAGTCCGTGAAATTCCATCCTTCCGTGAGGAAGTTCATGCCAAGCCTAGCTACGTTGAGATCCGTGAAGAAGAAATCGCAATCCCAGAAGTCCATCTTGAGACTCGCACAATCAATGGATTCAGGGATGAAGTT
>WJEZ01002455.1:0-13458 GCA_009869925.1 Thalassaphorura encarpata | reverse complement strand
GTTGTATTACGAATAATTTTTCCTAGAACTTTCT
The DNA here is from genome assembly GCA_009869925.1 of Thalassaphorura encarpata. NCBI lineage: Eukaryota > Metazoa > Arthropoda > Collembola > Poduromorpha > Onychiuridae > Thalassaphorura > Thalassaphorura encarpata. The sequence goes on along the minus strand of WJEZ01002455.1, from coordinate 13,424 downwards.
CTCAGAGAAATCTTTAGGAGAGAAAAGTTGCTTCAATTCACTCTTTGTCTAAAAATAAACCGGATAACAAAAGAAAAATAAATCTGATATCTTAGCCATGGCACGAAGTAGAGTTGAATAGTTGGACTACTTTCTCCAAATCAGATTATCTTACACGAGGATATTCAGTTTTTAAAGCGAAATATAAAATAGATTTTTATTCTCATTATTATTTTGCACTAGCGAACATTTTTTACTCTGATGAAATTTATACCCACGCCATTCCGCCATGGATGATATCAATATCTTATTTTTTGAGAATAAATTGAATGGAAAATTTAACGAACACACTAACTACATGCAAAAAACACTCGTCAAAAAAATAATTGGTGCATATTGTGTCCTACGTTCCTTCGACATCCTGCTGTAATTGGCAACATTAAAGTAATTGAAACCAGCACTGCTATTTTATATTGTATTCTGGCGTTGTTCAATCATTGTACATATTAGGAAATAGAGCATTGCAAAGCTCATCTGCAATAATGTTAAATTATAATACGTGGATGTTACGATACACATAATGATATCTCGTATATTTGAAGAATCTTGAAATATTTAACACATTTCAGTTTTTCTATTATTCCAGGTATTTTACGGTTGAATGGAAGCTTGGAAACATTGAGTGCAAATTATTTAAATTCTTGCAAATGGTTAGTCTATATTTATCAACGTTCATCATGGTTCTCATTGGAGTGGATCGATTCATAGGTGAACATACGCAAATTATTTCATCCTATCCGATATAAGATATGTGAATATTTGAATATCCTATTTTGCATTACAGCTGTCAAATACCCACTCAAATCCATGTCCAAAGAAATGTGTTTCCGTCTGATATTGTTCTGTTGGTTTTTTGAGCGCACTTTTGAGTGCTCCGCAGGTAAGACTTCGCCTTCTCTTGTTTTGTACCTTAAAAGTTCTGAGACAATGAACTGCCCAATTTGGTTTTGGTTTTACTAGTTTCAACCGGTACTAACTAGTTTACCAGATTTAATGTATCGTTCCAAGCTAATAGGCTTCCTTCATATCATTATGATAGTTTCAAGTCAAATGCACGTAATATGGAATTTCATTAAATACAAATTAAGTTCTAGCTCCGCTAGTCCTTAACTAAATATAATCAGACCATTAAATTGAAAGACGTCAGGAGGATCATATGTCAAAGGATTTTTATTACGTTCTAAACGTACGAGAAAAATTAAATCGAATGACGGAAAATAATGAGCATCGCGTTATTGTTTGCCAATTTGAAAGGAAAATTAGTCCCAATTTCACTTTGTAGCGAGTTATTAAATTCCAGGTATTTTTCGTTTGATCTAGCGGAAAGAATTTGTATAGAAAGATTAGCGTACGTGTAAGCGTAGTGACAGGTACGTTTCTTGTGATCCCAGAGAACAATCGATAAAAAATGTTGAGAAAAGCAAAAACGGAATTTTATTAAACTCATAAATAATCCGCATCATTTGTCTCAGCTTCTTGATGAAAAACTTCTTCGGAGAAAGTCATAATCTCTCATTGCTTTCCCTAAATAGAAATATTTATCTCAGACTCATTCAGCTAATATGATTCTTGTAATTTGTATTTCAGATTTTTGTGTTCAACGTTCAGTCTGGACCATTTCAAGAAGTATTCTACCAATGTGTGACATATGGAGCTTATGCCTACGAATGGCAGGAACAATTGTACACGCTATTCACACTTGCGTTCACTTTCATTCTGCCGCTCGCCATTCTGGCCACAACATATCTCCTCACTGTATGCACATTGCATCGTAAGTCATTGTTGAACTCAACCTCGACTTGATTAAAATATTTTAATTACAAATTTCCGTTTTTCAAAAAAGAAAAGTTTCTTAGAGTAGTGGGTGGTAGGAAACCATTAGGAAATTCATTATGTTCAAAATTATGGGATGATTGTTAAATCTAACCTTTTGTATAATAGTTTCGGGTGGCAAAGTCACAGAACTAAAAATTATTGAGAAACAAAAGTCGGCGATGGTGCATTATATCAAGTGCTTAATCATGTACTGAACATGTACATCAACAGCATTATAGTATTTTGCATGTGCATTCAAACTTCGCCGAGAAAATCCTTTATTCAGAAAAGTTTGCCATGGGGTGATGAATGCAGCGATTAACTTCGAAAGATGCAAAAAGCTAGTAAACTATTAAGCGTACCACTGCTTTAAGCGTACCACTGCAAGAAAAGATTGCCTGTTTTGAGGAAAATGAGAAAAGTTTGTTAAGGAAAATCCGTCCTCGGTCAGAAATGAATTTTATTTCTTTTTCTCCAGTATAAAGTGCATTTTATCTGACTGCTAACTGCACTTTTCCTGTCCGCTATTTTATTACAACGTATCGTATATGTAGTTCATCGTTTCGGCTCATAAAACCCGTTAAACGACACTTTTTCTTTAATTTGTCCAATCTGTATTGGACGGAATCTTAATATTTTGCATAAACTATTGGTTGTATGACGCAAAGAGAAGGTTCAAATAACACATGAAAAAGCTATGGTGCATTATGTAAGAAAATCTGAATATAAATTCTATTTCTTCTGAAGGGTTCAAGGGCAATGTGAAGACAGCAAGAGCTGTCTAGTCGACTTTACCCAAACAAGTTCTTTTAACCAAGAACATGTACTGTCGTCAATATAATTTTCCACATATTTGCCTCAACCGAATTGATCTTACGAGACACATTGCCCAGTCTCATGTGTTTTCTAGAAATCTGTAGAAGACCAGTACTCAACTTTCGATTCCAACGATCTGTCTGGTACTTTGGCTATCGTGTAACAGTTGGAACAAATTGCCATTCTCACTTTACGTCGTTAGATTCAGACATAACTCTAGACTATAGTTAAGACAAGCAGTATTACAAGAACTGCATATTCATATACATTCTTGAATTTTTATTTTCACCCAATGCATTTTCATTATTTTTCGCATGGGCTGAGAATCTCGCCACGTTAGGCTAGGTTCCTTGAACTATTTTGCAACTTTTTTTTTTGTTCGGGAAAGAACATTGGCGTCATTTGACACTCTGGTGAAATCGTCAGGATAGAACTCGGTGTGAACAAGTTGGTTAGCTAAGAGCAATCTTGGGTCACGTCACTCCTGAGAAACTCTTGAAAAGAGCGTAAGACAGAGCGTTCCTATTAAAATCCTGCGTGTGAGACAATACTCGTCCGGATATCCACGCGTCCTTCCGAGATTACATGATATGACGTAGATTTGGCTGGCTATGGCTTGGCTATCAGTAAAAAAAGAGCAGGATAAGAGAGTGAAGTGCCGTTGATAATATAAATGGAAAAATCTGGCTAGATCAAATGACCTACCCAGAGAATTGAAAGGAAATAATATGACGCACTTTTCCATAGTGGCTGGACCAACATATGATCAGACTGCACCCTTCACCAGTAAATGTTTCACTGTGATTCTTTTTCTAAGTATTTTTTTACTGATGAGGCCGAAAACTTTTGTCTCAAGATTCCAAATGAGTCTAATTGTGTTCGTCTACGTCTGCGTCTACATCTGTTCTCAAGTTAGATTGAATTGCATTGCAGAAGTACTCCTTCCATAGTTCTTAATGAAGTAGAGAGAAAGTCAAGTGCAACTTGATTTCTTCTGCTGAACTTTGTCAATAACAAACATCCTGCACTTCATACTTAACTTTCACAACTCTGATTGCTCCAATATTTGTAGAAAATTGCAACAAGTTTTCGAAGTTGAGTACATTGTTGAGTTGAAAAATTAAGCAAATTATTGAAGGAGGTGTTACCAAAACTTTGCTAATTTTGGCCAGTCATAAGATCCAAATTCAAATGCAATCCAAAAAATGTTGATACGAAATACATTGCTGACGTCAATCCAGTCTTCGAAATATTTGAGAATCCAAAAACCTTGAGACAGATAACATTAGCTTCATTGCATCGACCGACAATCTGTTGGTGACAGATCTTTGATCGGAATTAACAAAGTGGCAAAGGATGGTGCGTAGGATTGCAAGGTGCAAGGGCAGTTGAAGTATTTTTCCGGATCTTATCACAAGCATTCATTCATTGTAGTTGTTTGCATCGTCGCGGATTTGTTGTTTCGTGAAATTGACATGACATAAGGTACGCGGCGGTATGTTCTAATGTCTGCGAAACTTTCCCTACGTTTCTTTATTTGACAACAAGCATATCCAGAATTCCAATAAGTTGGATTCTTTCAGATGTAGTTTGGAGTTTAGACATGATTCAAAACCTGAAGGCATCCGCGCATCTCACAAAAGAATTTAGAATTCGACGCTGTTGCTCCAAACAGTCTACACCGCTTACGTGAAATAACTCGACATAACTTTGCATTTTGGGATATTGCAACAGGAAAGAAATTATACGACTAAGAAATGTCAATAAATCTGAAATCAATTTATTGCAAAGGTTATAAAAGGCATGTGAATTTAAAATAGATTTTTAGACTGACCTTGAATCATTATAGATTTTTATTCATCCCAGTATAAACGTATAACAAATATTTTTCATTTACTCTGTCAAAGTTATTTTTGTCATGATTTCCAAAAAAATGTTCTATTAATTTCAGATTTGCAGTATGGCATGACGCGTGACAAAGTGAAATGTAACCAAGGTCAAGGTCGGGTTTTATTTTTTTTATTTTTTGGCATGTAATTTCTTTCACTTTCACTCATAGCCATGATGGCCTTGCACTGCAGAGCTTGTGACTTTCACTCAGCTATGTACGCGTAGTAGTAATAATCTAATCTCTGCATCTAAATGCATTGCCTCTATAATTTAGTGGACCGTATCTCTCCAGAGTTGAATTTGTTAGAAATTGTAATGTTCGTAATTCTTGTCAAAAGCTGCACGGCTAGCAAGAAATTTTATTTATTCTGGCCAAGAATTTTGCAAGCTTTGTGTGCCTAGCCTGCCGTACTTCATTTCGCACTGTCCTAGGGATTTAAGTCTAAGTATGATGGAATACTATTAAGTATTACCTCTGATGAATATAAACGAGCTTAAACAAGAACTGCAAGGAATGTTGATGAACTGCTATGAGGGTAATTTAGAGAAGGGTGTCGGGATTAAAGGATTCTCCTTTCTCATCCTCGTGAAGATGATCTTAATCTCGTTTGAGACTAAAACTAATTAGTGTATAATGAACCCAATTTACTCTGCATACTGTGAAAGAACTTTTATTTGTTGCCAAAGTGCCAAGTCTAATTTGTGAGCTCTGTCAAAAAGTTTTGTCCACTTTGCTTATGCTTAATTCCTTAACTCTATTATGCAGGTTTCACTGGCACATCTTGTTCATTAGTATTAGTTCCATCCAACCTATACGTATTTCTAAAATTCCCTATGCCTCTTGTTTTGATTTACAGGTAATGAAGATATTATGGACCATTCTGGTACATTCCGTACACTCATCGATCCAAATCGGAGAAAAATAATTAGACGAGCCAAAATGAAGAGTCTCAGGATTTCTGTGGCAATCGTAGCTGCTTTCATCGTATGCTGGACGCCATATTACGTTGCCATGCTGTATACCTTTATAAGTCGTAAAGATGGACAAGAACCTGAGGTAACTATTTGAAATGAGAATGAGACTGGATATTAGTACATTAGTATTTCGTTAAAGAGGTACACACGATACTTCCATAACAACTTATTAAATAGTAGGTCGTGGGTCACGTAGTAGCTGTAGCTGTAGCTTTGGAGGTCTTTGTGCGTCTTAAGTCCTTCACAAATATTTTTTCAAATTTGAAATCACTACGATTGAATTGTCAGCATTCGGATTCAGACTTTCTCGAGTAGAAATGATGTTTCAATTGTGTTATTGAGTACACGTTACTACATATGTCGTGTTTACTCCTGGATTTTTTTCCGTTCCAAGAGGTGGAATAAAAAAACGATACTATTACGAATTCCGAACCCTGTTGCTTTCTCCGGATTTATTTTTTGTAAGATATGCTTAAGGCGTTGAACACGAGCGTGTAGACATTTCCTTTTTATGGGATATTTTTAACGAAATCCAATAATGGCAAAGAATGGATCGAATCTATTCAAAAGAGTTGCTAGCTCGCTTGATTTCAAATTTGATTTATTTAAACTCTCTCGGCACACGCTTGTTTGGGTTGAACTTGAACTCAGAACATAAATTTTGAGTCGCACTTTCCACATCAACATAAGCCAAACAATAAAAGCTTTGAATCAATTCCTTTTTTGAATTTTTATCCCTTTCCAAAGTTTTCATTTTGTTCAATATAAAATGAAACGAAGCACACAAAGTTCATACGACCTTGTATAATTTCAAGGTGGTTCTTTATGCTGGTCATTATTTCCGCCTCAATTCTCGCTCTACACCATAGAGGTTTGCAATTAAATTGCAAAGACCCAAATTACATTAGGTGTTCTAGTACAATGTAGCACGGAAGAAGGAAGCCCAATGAAATAATTAGCTGTGAATTCCTTTCAGTTTTATTCCAGTCAGCTATAACTACTGGCTCGTAGCTCAACGTAAAACCCAGTGGATGTTTCACTCTTTAGATTAATCAACTTTTACTCAAATACCCTTTTCATTTTCTTCTCTTTCAGGATCCGGACAACCTCCTCTTTACAATCATCTTTTTCTTTGGAGTGTCCATACAGTCTTTGCAATCCAATCATTTATGGAGTATTTCATCTGTGGAAACCAAGACGAAAAGAGCTTTTACGGTGAGTTGAATTGACAAATTAAAAAAAATTACAAAGTGCAACAGTGCAGTAAGTACTTTGATCTTGACCATGGATGACAGAATTCATATTACAATTCATATTCCTTTTAGTTCTGAAAAGTTAATTAATTCTAAACCTTTTGTTTAATATTTCCCAGAGGACACTCGAGTAGGAAAACTATGCTGACAAATATGAGCTTTCATCGGCGACGCTCAGTCACGACAACGATGGCAAATGGGATGTCTACAATTACAGCCAAATTTGCAGAACATCAATCAACGGTTGATGAAAACTCTATTCCAGTATTTAATGGAAATGCGATCATTCTGCATGGACGAAAGCCAAATAGACCCTGGAGTGAAACCATTTCTACTTCTGAAGATCATACTCATACTCAACATATGAATTTCATGGGATTAATTTTCCAGGTTACGATTGATGTGTGTTTTGTGGTTTTCCACATGTCGACCTCACCTCACTGCACTGCATCGAATCTTCGTACTCAAGTCCAAAGTTAAGTCTTTGACACTTGGCTTAATGTGCCCGAAAGTCTATTTGTTGATTAAATAGTAATATCTTAAACTTGTTTCTCACTAAAAAAATTACTACGAATGCAACTCAAAATGTACAGGAAGCTTATCGAAGTTTCATGCAAATGCAGTATTTGACAGTATCAGAAATATCGATGTGTATTTTGGCAGATTTAAAGAAATTAGAAATGATTGTGTGAAAATAAATATGTCTAGAATGTATTTCGATGATGTTAGTTCCTATAAGAAACTATAAATTAATGTTATTAAGCCAACATACGAATTACAAAGTGCAAAACATGATCCATATAATTTTGTAGTAACCTTAGTCACTCGATGTGCTTGCTAATTGGGTGAAAAGATCTCTCTGTGTCTGTAAGTAGCCGACACGCGGTGTAATGTTTCGATATTTGTAATGTATTTAAAAATAAATATGTAATATATTCAGTGTAAACAAAAATATCTGCTTATCCTTGGTCTCTGTGGACTGGAATTCGGATTCTCTTTGTATTTGTTCTAAAATTCATTTACAGACTCCAGACCCAAGGCCGAAAGTAATTATTTATTGTTGGTTCTTTGGCAACAAATCATTACACAAATTCCTCTGAGTAATTTGCACAACACAATGGTTCTAAAGAAACTGAAACTTCTAAAATTCCCCAGAGGCGTCATCACATTCAGAGATACTTCTATTGCCTCGGACGTGGTCTTCTCTTGTATCGTTGGGTTTATTTTCTTACTTTTGCGATTTAGCCCGGGGACTTCAACGTACGAAAATCGCTAAGGCTGCTAAAGTTTTGTACTTCTCTTTCTCTTATATCGGAGAATCATACCTTAAGCTGGCTTAGCTTTATTTTCAATTAATGCGTTGCGTTTGTTTGTTTGTTGTTTATCGTAGGGCAGTGCTCTGTTGTGTTCTTATATAAAGTTGATTACCCAGACACATTAATCTGTTTTTTGAGGAAACAATTCATAGTTAAGAAGTTAAACAGAAAAGAATGCAAACGATTAAAACAACTTATTGCTTTGATTGTTATTTTTTTGTATCCATGCACAAATAACATTTTCTCCATCATGTATTAATCCGATTACCGATTATCTGCGTTGGAGTAACCGACAGAATTAGGAACCACAAGCTACAATAAAAATATACTGTCATGCCTCGTTTGATCCATTTCTAACACCTACGATCAATGATGTCACTCTAAGATAAACCCCCAAAAAATCAGGTTCTATGTGAAGTGAAAATTTGTAAAGAAACTTCCATTATGGTCTAGAATCCAGATTAAAACTACTCCCACTCCACGTGTCTTGTGTAATTAACAAAATAGATTTGCGTCAAAGGTAGCATGAATGTTGTGGGATTGATACGAGTTTCAGGGCAAGATTAATATTTCCACGCTAATATTGTCTCTTGTTACGATCAATGAAAAATAAGTCCCAGTCAACTCCTAACATACTACTTTCTCCAAATTTAAGTAATTCACTCATAAATTGCAATTTAACCCAAATTCATGATGTAATCGTGCTTCCCTGATCAGAATTTTTATCCCGCATTTATGTCATACCTTTGCCTGTCCAGAACATAAGGAAATGAAATTGTCTTTCAATATTAAATGGAGCGGAAGAACCGAATTGATGGATTAGCACTCTTAATGTGTCTAGTAAGATTCAGTAATCGATCTTTTTCCTACTCACTCCGTCGGTTGTAGTCCAGGTCAGGGAAAAACTCTACTTTCTGAAATCCTTTTTTATGCAACTAGTATCAAATTTGAATTGCTAATTTTGCTCTCGTTTCCCAAACATTGGGCAACCAAAGTATGCTACGCAGACATGATGCTTTAGTCTGCTCTGCAACATTGCATATTGCAGAATACGGTCAGGTTAACGAACCATATAATGTAATTTTCATTTTCCCTTATCCTAGACATCTAAATTATCTTGATTTCAGATTACCACCTTCCTTCTTGTTTTCATTTCCATATTAGAGGTGATTGGAATCTGTGTATTAGGATCTGAAGGTGCCGGCTCGACAACTTTCATTAAAAGTTTTATCCGATATTCTATGCCATAATGCTACGAAACATTACCAAAACTGATTTTCCTATATGCCTATACATCAATTTACCCTTGAGAGTTCAAACCAAAAATAAATCAAGTTTAACTTGTTAAGTAATTTCTGCTGACTCTTGTTGTACGTACAGTGCAGTACAAACAAATCATTACTTCATTGACTCTTGGCTCATTATTTCCAGTGTTTATACACGGAAGTTCCAAATGAGGTTTGGAATTGGGAAAGGGCATGGTCGCTCGGTGGAATGCAATGCAATGTTTCGGTTCGGTTAGCTGGAAAAACAAAGAGAAAAGTTCAAGTCGAGTGTTTTTCAAATGATAGCACACGTCTGGGGATTTTTTTCGACACTTTGAATTTTAGTCTCCTTCTTAACCCAGTCACGTGGACAAAAGCCTATTATTTTATTTCCTACATTCATTCACGTAACTTAAAGTACGTTTCTTTTCTCCTGCTGCCTCCTGCGTGCAAAGACGTTATAGTTTCATTTTATCCTTAAACCAAACGCAATAGCATACGTCACGTTCTAACGTTCTTCAATTCCTGAGTTATTTCTCATTGTGTTTGGCTTGAGTTGACAATCACGTGGAAGGGAAGGGATTGACACAGTTGGGAGTCCATGACCCCAAGCATGACCCAACCTATCACAGCTTTTGGTATTGCGTAGTGGTTTGATCGAGATAATTAATTACTTCTGATTGATATTAATCAGCACTTAATAGAGTCCCCATAATGTTGACCAGTAAACTCATCCAATACTCTCAATTTATTTCTCCTCGACATATCTACACGTTTAAAATTATTAAGAGTTCACTCAGTGTGATCACGCCTATTTTTAAGTCATGCTAATCTGATGTCAAGATCATGCCTGACCGACCATATTGGGTTAATTTCAAGAGGTGAAACCTAACTCTAATTTTGGATATTATGTCCAAGACAGAATTGTGACCTTTTAACACACACGATATTTTTATGGGCAGCTTAACTAAGTTTTGGCTTATCGATATTTACCACGCGAAACGCAATACGTAAAGAAAAAAAATCAAAACATTCTCAAATCCCAGCATGCAAGATGACAATTCGATTCGTTTCATGTGTGGTCGCCGGTGGCTACTACTAATCCTTATCCATTTCTTATTTCTTATAGGACATCGATGTGAATGTGACCAAAGTCAATAGCAAATCAAATACAGATGTACTGTTATACTGTATGAAAGGAAAAACTCCACTCTAAATGTAAAATACTTTTGTCATATCTCTGGTGCTGCTGCTGCCGCTGTACATTTTGTCTGGACGACTGGACATTATTTAATGCCATTATAATTTCCATTATAGAACAAAGTCTGCGAAAGAAACTTGTTAGATTAACAAAAGTGTGGTGAACAGAGCATGATGAAATATGATGGGGATGAGTAGAGTAAAAGATTCAGGATTTGATCGCCCAGGCTGTTCCTTTTTCCATATTGGAGCTTGAGCTTGGGACTCACAAGGGAAATGCAAGAGTTGACCCCGATATTATTCACTTTGTTTTTGTTCTGGGATCCGGACTCGATGGAGTTGGCTGAACCTCTAGGCTTAGCTTTTGTGATTTTTCTGTCTTGAGATTGAAACAGAAAGTTTTTACATTCTGGGCTAGTGTATTTTTTGATCTAGTTACGTTACAGAGTTTTTGAATTAAAAATCATGTAGTTATTTTGATTGCGTGATTTATGATATAGCAGCATCTGCATATGAGTATTTTATCAGCATAATCTCTCCATATGATTCCCTCACGCTAAGAACTAAGACGCTCAACTCTTTCGTACATTTCGGTTGCTTGATCTTTCTGTAGTTCTCAAACGGAGCAACGCAACTCCTTCTTTGTACTATGTGTGTGAGTTACTTGCTTAACTCTGTTCAACTCGAGTGGTTTGAGTGACTAAAGTTCTTTCCATACAAAAAGAGTTGGGGCAGGGAAGGATTTGCCATTGCCTTCTACAAATCTTGACTTGACACTGGAAACACTTGAGAACGAGAACTCAACTTCTCCTTGGGTGCGTTGTGTTGTGACTGTGTCTGTGCGTTAAACTTTTCTTAAAAACTTGTTGCTCACTTCAGTCTCATTTCAATCGGACATACAGTTATTGTGTCAGATAACATAACATTACCATTTTATTCCATCCCACCTATAGTGCATAAATACATAATAATTAATTAATGCATCACAACCAAAATAAAATCTGATTAGATGAATATATTATTAACCTCAGCCAAGTGACAGAGTTCAGGGGAGGTGGTGATTATAATGAAGGTTCTGTTCCGATTCAACTCATCCCATTCATTAAATCGACACACATAATTTACCTGCATCAGTCTAAAAGTGAAACCCAGCATCAATTTGAACCACAACAAAGCAAAAGGAAGAATTGAATTTAATTCGATCGTTGTGTTGTTGTATTGTATAACAATTATTTTTACCATTGCTCTTACGACGTCTGATCTGACCGTGAATACCCTGTGGGAATGACATTGACATGATTTCACTATATTGAAGACCACGGGTTACGCGTATGTCTTCTTCACATTTTGATCACACAACAGGTGCTCCTTCATCAAAGGTGAAGAAAATTTGCATTCCGGCTGTAGCTGTACGTCAGTTCCATTGTTATTGTTTCAAAGTGAAGTTTCCTTCATTCGTTTATCGTTTCTTCCTCACGTGCGTTGTGTGTATTTCCGTCTCGCCGTATTAAAACGGAAGAAGATAATTGAACTTAAAGAAGAAATTGAGCTCTAGAGACGGACATACCTGCAAAATAATTTTATTTCCGTCTTCCCCAATCAAGATACAGAAAATCAAAAAATTAAGTAATTCTTATCCCAGACTTCAAAGCTAGATACCCCATANGAGCTCTAGAGACGGACATACCTGCAAAATAATTTTATTTCCGTCTTCCCCAATCAAGATACAGAAAATCAAAAAATTAAGTAATTCTTATCCCAGACTTCAAAGCTAGATACCCCATAAGGAAAATGGAATTGTGGTTAATTAAAGACAATTAACAAAATTTAAAACGCAAAAGTAATTTGTTGTAAAGTTGTTCCTGTCCTAGTGAATGTGTTTTCTTTATGGAACCCAGGACTTGGTCATCAAAATATCGTTATCTTGAATGTGGTTGGCCCGAGCTTAAGGCTTTGCTGTAATAATGACTCCGTTCAGTTCCAACGTCCCTGGTGCTAAACAATAACAAGAGAAAAACTAGAATCCAAAACCAAAAGGCAATGGAGAATCCAGGAGAACTATTCGCAGCAGACCCGCCGGGGTTGGTGTCCTTGCTTCTTCGTCTGAACAGCACAAAACAGGTTTGTACATTAAACTGGACTCACTGGACTCCATTTATCAGAGTATTCCATCTGTTTATCTCGTGTCGCTCATTTCTCGTGCGTCATTAGATCAAATGCTAAATGTAATCAGTTTGAGTGTTTTAGCAAGTTAGCCAGAGAAGAAAAAATAAATGTTTGTATGTCTGAGGCGAAATGATTCTTGGGCTTGGGCTGGACTGCAAAAAAGTGCTAAAGAGTATTATTGCATTGCCATTGCGGGGGCCTTGATGGTTTGAGCCACAACGTAAATTAATCATGTCCAGAATTTAAACATTTTCTTCTTATTGCGCTTCAATTTCAAAGAGAAATTTATTCTGTGCTAAGTTTTCATTTAATTAGCTTCGGGCGAGACCAGAGCAGGATTTGTAGATGAACTCAGCATGGGTCAGTTCAGATATAACATGTTTTGACCGTGAACTCTCAAAGTACCGAGGAAGAGAAAATAAACATTACCAAATTAATACTTAAACAACGGTATTGCAAAGGAATGAAATTATTGCCGTTCCTTATATAGGAAGTTAAGAAAACAAACGATTACGCTTACTCAAGGCGTGTTTGCTCTCAACTAAACTTAATGTGGTGTGGGTTGACCCTGTGTGGCTGGGTCGTTCAGTAATCTCGTGTCTGTGGCTTCACTTGATCTGAGGTCAACTGGCCGTGGCCGTCCAAAGGTCCCACGGGCTGAATAAATTTTCCTTGTCCGTACTGTATTC
>WJEZ01002454.1:0-13458 GCA_009869925.1 Thalassaphorura encarpata | reverse complement strand
GATTACAAATTCTCAGGTTCAGGTCAACCCACAACCTGAACTGAAATATTCAGGTTAGATTCAGGTCAGCCTCAACCTGAACTGAACTGATCTAAACGGAACCTTACCTGGAATAAACTCGGGATAGTGACTTATCCCGTGAATTTCCTGGGGTCAAATTTATCCCGGGATATCCTCGGGATAAAGTTGGTACAACTCATTTTCGCTCTATTCTCTGTTTATCCCACGATTTAACCCGGCGATAAAGTTATCCCTCGTTGGTAGTACCGGGCATTAGAGGTAATAGGAAAACTTATTGATTCAAGTTCTTGAATGCTTAGTGATATTATAATTTTCTGACCGCAATCTGTTTACTTATTCATCCATGGTGGATTATTTGTGGTATAAGTTCCCGGAAGATGAAGGGCATTCAATCGCAAGATTTTAATGCGGTGTTTTCGACCTATCATAGATTTGAGTAGAATTGAAACGTAATACAATATATAATAATATATATATAATATATAATATATATATACTTAAATACTTTGATAACCTTCTGAGTAGAACGACTTTTGATAATGATGTCTAGATAAGATGTAGGAAAACATGCGATGAACACAAGAACAGCAGCATAAATAGTTTTATTTTTTATTTTCAAGTGTACTTATTTAAATTCATTGCTGAGATTAAAGTTCTTATTTTTACTCACAATTTCATTGAACTTATTTGATTTATAATTCCAAACTAACTCGAATTGTCGCATTTTACTTTAACCTGAGTTGATTGCCTACTTTATGTTTATTTTATCAATATTTTTCTCATTCTGATCGGAATCAGCGATTCATTTTACTTGTGAACCATTTGGTACATTCATCAATGTTGACTTTACCATCTTTACTCGTGTCCGCTTCTTTCACGAAATCTTCGAAGGAAATTTGGCAATCCTGAAGCGATGGATCATAAGTCTTTATTGCATTGAGCATGTCTTGAAATTCATCTTCACTAATGAATCCATCTCCATCCTTGTCCATCTGTTCAATCGCTCCTCTAACTATTTTTTCGCTCTTATGCGCATTTCTCAAATGCATCAAAAGTGGGGCCAATTCAATTCGTTCGCCAAAGTTTTTGACCCAGAACTTGGTGTAGACTTCTCTTTGCTCTGGTGTTGCGTTCATTCTCATTAATTTACACATTTCAGGAACATCTTCCGGTGAAATTGATTCATTGTTCTCTGCTTGAAAAGTGCTTAAAGCCTTGAACCCTTTGGTGAATTCCTCCAATTCTTCTTCAGTATAAGGAACAGACATGTCTCGCCAGGCGACCGCCATTGTAAATTCTTTTACTAACACTTATATTTCACAATGTGTGCTGAAGCAACGCGGAAAACGTACTGGTTCAATTCTTATGTATGGATATATTTTGTTTCGTAGACTTTGTGCGATAAAGCACAGTTGGTGGTTTATTTGTGGTAAAAATTCCTTGAAGGTGAACGTACATTTCCAATCGCAAATGATTACCATACATAACTCTGGAATAATTAATAATTCAGTGAATTTTAATGCGGAGTTCTAGAGCTATCACATATTCAGAATCAATACTCAAATGGTACACCACATTTTCTTGATAACCTTGGCTCTTTCGCTTACAATAGCAGTTAGTCAGTAAAATATTGGCAAAGCGGTTTCACTTTTTAACTATTTTGCGAAGAATTATAATTTGCTAACATATATTTTGTAAATTTGACATTTTCAGCCAGATTTCAAGTCACGAATGCTTGTAAAATATCTGCAAATTCACTTTTAATAACAAATCCATCTCTATTCTTGTCCGTACGTTGAAGGTGAAGGGCAATCAATTGCAAAATATTTTGTTGTAAGACATTAATGTTGCGTGGTTTATATTTAAAAGATTTTAATGAGGAGTTTTTGAGCTCTCACATATTTTGGCTGAATTGAGACGCAATAAGTGTGTCTGTATATTTGACCACATTTTCTTCATAACATTCACTCTTCGAAATACAACGCTCATGGATAAGATAGACATAAAGGCTAGATTAGGAAAACATAAAAACTGAAAAGTACGAGAAACGTTTTCGTTATCCTCATATGCATCAAAAAATTTCATCGTATCAAAGTAGCTAATTAACAAATGTTAGCTAAAGGGTTTTTAGCTACTGAAGTAATTTGCGCAGAATAATATTTTTTTAATTTGTTTGAATAATTTTGTCAATGCTAGAAGAGCGTCGTGTAGAAATCAAAAAATTATGTCAAATTATGAGTATGACAATATAACGTTGCTCAAGCGTGTTCTTGTTTGATTCTGATTCGTAAATGCTGAGAAAATATTTTAAATTTATTATTTTCTAGACCAGTCTCTTTGTAGCTTCTTTTTCCACAATGACAATTAATTGCAACAACCAATTTCTGAGTGAGGGCAAAAAACAGCAGCAATTTGTCGTTTTTATTTATTTTTTAGGTTAAAGCAGGAATTTCTTAATTCAACCCAAAATTTCTTTGAAATATAGTGCCAAAATAACAAAAATTATGAAATCTCAATTTGATCCGAGTTTATTTGCAACTGGATGTTCATTTTATCAATTATAATTTCTGTGTGTGAAATTATGGATTAACTTTATTTATGAACCATTTGGTACATTCGTCCAGGTTGACTTTCCCATCTTGGCTCGTGTCCGCTTCCTTGACAAAATCCTCAAAGGAAATTTGATATCCCTGAAGGGATGAATCATAAGTGGTGATTGTTTTGAGAACATCTTCAAATTCACTCTCACTA
The DNA here is from genome assembly GCA_009869925.1 of Thalassaphorura encarpata. NCBI lineage: Eukaryota > Metazoa > Arthropoda > Collembola > Poduromorpha > Onychiuridae > Thalassaphorura > Thalassaphorura encarpata. The sequence continues at coordinate 10,686 of WJEZ01002454.1, read as the reverse complement.
ATGTAACCATTTCCATCCTTGTCCAATTGTTGAACCATTTCTCCCAAGAATTGTTCATTCTTATGAATATTTTTCAAATACTTCAATGCTGGACCCAATGGAATCCGTTCGCCAAAATGTTTGACCCAATAGCCAACGTAGACTTCTTTTTGCTCTGGGGTAGACTCAAGGCGCATCAACTTCATAAATTCAGCAACTTCGTCTGTAGAAATTGAACCGCCTTCTCCATTTTCTGGTTGGTAAGAGCTCAAGGTTTTAAAACCTGCCGTGAGTTCCTCCAATTCTTCTTCAGTGTAAGGAACAGACATGTTACGCCAAGCCACAGCCATTGTAGTAAGTTAAATTTTTTGCAATAGATCAATATGTGTCTTTTCCGTACGTGTGTCTTTGAGCAGAGAAGAAAACTTAATGATTCAATTTTATAAGTTTTGAAATCTTATTATTGTCAAGTTGCAGTCTGGTTCCGTATATTATATAAATTGATTTAATGCTGAGGAATACCTTGTGGTAGAAATTCCTTGAAGACAAAGGGCAATCAATTTATTTAGGAATATTTCCAATGCCAAAATACTTGATTACATGGTGTCGTCGGTGTTGTCGATTCAAATGATTTTGATTAATAGATCAATATGTGTCTTTTCCGTACGTGTGTCTTTGAGCAGAGAAGAAAACTTAATGATTCAATTTTATAAGTTTTGAAATCTTATTATTGTCAAGTTGCAATCTGGTTCCGTATATTATATAAATTGATTTAATGCTGAGGAATACCTTGTGGTAAAAATTCCTTGAAGACAAATATTTCCAATACCAAAATACTTGATTAGTGTCGTCGGTGTTGTCGATTCAAATGATTTTGATGCGGAGTTTTTGAGTTATCATAAGAATAGAGACGTAAATAAAATAATCGACCACACTTGCTTGACAACCTTCACCTCAACTCGTCTACATACTACGACTAAACTTTGACTACGAGCAAAGAAGTGTGGACTTGATGTGACAAGAATAATTGATAATAATATAATAATTTACCAACACTTATTTTAGTAATTTTGCCATTTTACGATCAGACGTCTGAATGACTCATCCGTTTTTATTGAGAAAATTAAGCCACATGTGTTAGAAGCTCAATGCGAAGCCAAAATTTCCTAGAACATCTCTAAAATCTCTTGAAACTTGATGAATAATTTTAGCATCATTCAAAGCATTTTTTTGTAATTTTGTAAACTAAAATCCATATGAAAATAAAATGACAAAAGAACTAATGAATTTTATATTCATCTGGTTTTATTCCGTTAACGACCATACCAATACATTAATATAGGAGGTCATAGTGCAAGTGTATGTAAGGCAAATACACTAGAAGCCAGGGTTGACTTTATTCTTGAACCATTTGGTACACTCGTCAAGGTTTACTTTTCCATCCTTGCTCGTATCTGCTTCCTTGACAAATTCTTCGTAGCTCAATTTGTAATTTTGCAAAGCTGGATCATGAACTCCAAGTGCTTGGAGCAGACCATCGAATTCACCCTCACTGATGAACCCATCTCCATCCTTGTCCAAATGCTCAACCGCTGCTCGAAACAATTGTTCGTTCTTATGAACATTTTTCAACTGATTGACACAAGGACCCAAGTCAAGACGTCCGTTGAAATGATCAGTAAAATATTTCCTGTAGGCTTCTAATTGCTCAGGCGTTCTTTCCAGTTTAGCCAATTTCAGCATTTCAGGGATTTGATCCACAGAAATTGAACCTCCGTTCTCAGCTGTGTAAGAACTCAGAGCTTTGCACCCATTGCTAAATTCTTCCAATTCAGCTTCAGTGTAGGGAACGCAGATGTCTCGATAACAGGACATTGTGCTGGGATTTTATTTGACGTTCTTCTTGACTCAATTCTCAACACTTACTTACTAAATTCAATTTATACAAGCGCATAGTGTGCAAAAATTATTATATCCATGAATGATTATTCTATATTAGTTTTTCTTGTGGTTCATTTGTGGCAAAGACGAAGAATCACAATCAATTTTCTTGTATATTTCCAATCACCAATCGATTGATTATAATACAAAAGTGGTCAAATTGCGACAGCAATCGTGAATCGGGATAAATAGACGTCGAGTGTTAGAATGCCGAAAACCACATTGTTGATATGCTAGCTCCATTCTTCCATTTCGGTCAGTGAACTATAAACGTTGATTACGATATGAAACTAAAAATAAATAAAAAAGATCTCTAAACTATTGATTTTATTCTGACGATACGACAACCATACAGATTACTAATAAAATTATGCACAAGGTACTACTACTACATCCAAATACACTAGAATTCTGGGTTAATTTTATTTTTGAACCATTTGGTACATTCGTCAAGGCTCACTTTTCCATCTTTATTTGTATCCGCTTCTTTGACAAAACATTCAAATGTAAGTTGAAAATTTTGCAAGGCTGGATCATGAACGCCGAGTAATTTCAAAAGCCCATCGAATTCATCTTCACTGATAAATCCATCTCCGTCTTTATCCAATTGTTCAATCGCAGATCGAAATAAACTTTCCGTCTTGTGAATATTTTTCAAATTATTCAATAGTAGATTCAATTCAAGTCTTCCCTCAAAATTGGTGGCAATGTAATTTTTATAAGCTTCTTTTTGTTCGGAAGTTCTTTCCAAACGAGCCAAATTCAACATTTCTGGAACTTGTTCTGCAGAAATTGAACCTCCATTTTTCCCGGCCAGGAAAGAACTCAAGGATTTAAATTCTTTCGAAAATTTTGCCAATTCTTCTTCCGTGTAAGGAATTGTCATGTCTTTCCAAGTAGTCGTAGTAGCAGCTGCAGCCATTTTATGTAAATTTTTGCAAAGTGTCTTTGATTGTTCAACTCTAAAGACTTACTAAATTTTAGTTTTTGAGGATTCGCTTATTTTGTATAAATAATTTTGTTCCTCGTATTATAGGGCACTTCCTTAATAGCTTTGAGCATCAAATTTAATTTAATTTCACCTGAATCAAAACTCTGAATTTAATCAAGACTAAAAAAAGTTTTACATTGTAAAAATTTAGAGTTAAAGCGGATGTACGTATGTACTTTATTTTTGTATGAGTTTAATTAATCTGGATCACATGTAATTGCAAAATTTTCTTGTGTTGTGAGTTGCGCCCATTCGAAATGCACAATAAATCATTTCATTTTTGTAAATAACTTGAAACTCCTTATGTGCAATTAGTAAACAAAGTAAGTACAGGAAACATTATTATTTTATTTTATTTAATCGGCAAATTTGCCTAATTTCATAACGAGTGAGACTTTCTCACCCAATACACAAAATAGAAAGTAATTGTTTCAAAACACTGCATTCTCCAAGTGCGNAAGTAATTGTTTCAAAACACTGCATTCTCCAAGTGCGACTGCGCCAAAATTTCTGCAACACAAAGGTTGAGCCAGTGGATTTTGATTGACATCCAGTGGCTTCACCTGGACCTCGATCGTAGCAACAAGCTAAAAAAAATTTCTTATGCTTACGTGTATACATGTATGCAATATAGATTCTCAACTTACCCCACTTAGAGCTGTAGGTGCAGTGGCTACAACTGGTAAAGTTACAGGTACATTGGCAGCATACGCGGTAACAAAAGGATAGTCAAAACTGACTATGATTGGAGGATTTACAGCCAAACTTTGTTGACACAAGGAAAGTACACTAATTTTGACAGTAAGCCTAACTCCAACCAAAATAGGTGCAGTTGTAGTAAATGAAACCGTCAAAGTAATCGGACTTCCAGTACTCATCACATTTTGTGTAATTGGAAGTAAACCTTGGTCCAAGAGAAAATGAACATCCGTCACACCATTGTCAACACCTGAAACAAATTATTGTTTACATTTTAATTAGGATTTAAACTAATTCAATTTAATTTAATAATTTACCACAGACAGGTGGAAAAATCTCTGTTGCTGCAAATGATGCACCCAAAACGTGAAATATTAGCAACGCAAATAATAACATGATTTTAATTATTAGAGTCAACCAAAGTGAAATGTGAATGAGTTACGTGCAATGCAAACACGAATATGATGCATTGCAAAATTAATTCAAGTCTTTATATACAAAATTATGTTTGGATTTGGCATTGACGTCTTAATGTATAAAACTTTGAACTTCCTTAGTTTATTTTTAAATGTTGAGTTGCAAAAAATGCAGTTTATCTTGGATCCATTGCGTCAGACGTGTAAACACGCAAAAGATTTTTTTGCCTTAGTTGATAATCGGCGTCTTTGAGTTAATGAACTTTACATTTATACACAGGAGCCGCTCTCTTCTCATCATATTATGTTCGTTGACCTTTGACCTAAACTTTTGAACTGACAGAGTGATATGAATGGCAGAACAGAATTTTTTGACAATTTCAACGTGTTTTTGTGAATAATTTAAAAATCTAACGTCTAGACTTCCCTCATGTTATTTTTTTATTGATGTAAATATTTTTGTACATTGTGAATAGCTTCTTGTCCACAGCCCAATGCCAGAGATTGATATTTGAATGGATAATTTTCAATAAAATAAAGATTTTGTGTCCCAGCCCTTACACATGTAGAATTGCCATCAAAATTAGGCCCAAAGTAAAATGTCCAACTAGATTTCCCTGTCGTTGCGAAAGAATGTGGTTGAAATGGAAGATTTCCTGTGGCTGAGTTTTTTACGTGGAATTCTTCTCCTTCTAATGTCATACTTGAGAATAAACTGATGGCAGGAATCGTTGTATCTTCTGCACCTATATGTCGAAGTGAAGTTACGACGTCCATCCATGTGTTATTTCTGCATATTTTTAAGTCAAAATTGCTATAATCGCCGTAGTAGTTGAGGTGGGAATTGTAGCCATTGTTTCTGTAGCCGACCCAACTAAAAATGTTCAAAATAAATTAAATTAATATTTCGATTCACACACTTATCTAAATTTTACTTACAATCCAGTCACACACAAAGACTTGGATTTGGTCACAGCTTCATAACCTGTCAAATTTGGTTTTTGTGACTTAAAAGTCACAGAATCACCTTGAAGGTCAAAGTCGCTGTAAAAAGTAATTTCTTGCCTTGCGGCATTAGCTACTACGGCAAAAGTGATTAGGAAAACCGAAAAAAATAATTTCAACATTTTGAGCTGGTGAAATATTTAATTTTTCGAATATTTTTGTCTGAATGTCAAGTCAAAAACTGAACTGATGTTTCCGGGTAATTTTCTTTCTTTTTATTACTAAAATGTGACATAATAAGTTGCATGCATCGTATACGTAAACACTTGTGACTTTTGACTCGATAACTCTTAAAATTAAGCGTAAATTAACCAATGCCATCAATTCACCTGCCGGTCTCCCTACCACTTGAAAAATTGCGTCAAGGTAAATTAACCACGCGTCAATAATTAACTCAAGTTGTACGTAAACTCTTCAATACTAGTAGTGTTTGACGTAAAATAAAATTTGATTGACTGAAAATGTGTTGAAATTCATTAAATAAATCCCGTAATGGAACACTTAACGCGTAAGCAGATTTTTTACACCATAATTGTTTAATATTAACATTGAACAATGGGAAAATTTCTTAAAAATAATTTATCTTCATTTTTATGTCTATATAATTTTTTTTTATAATTTTCAAGCAGGAGGAATGATTGGAGCACTGAGCGCACGATATTTTTTATTGGTTGGAAAGTGAATGATTTTACTAATGGGTGATTCGTATTGAAGATTGATTGAAGGAGATGGAACCGGCACGATCAGATCTGCAACTTCAGCATCAGCATCTTGTTCTGGTCTTTTGAGTAAAACATTAATTTCCGTTTCTTTTCCTCTCGTCGTCGTTTTGTATCCAGCCTTGATGAGTTCAGAAATTTTATAATTGGGAACTTCAATGTCGATGATTTGCCCTGATCCATCATTCATGAGCCAAAGGATGTGTTCAGAGCGCAAAGTGATGAGATCAGGTCGAATACCATCGCAAATAAATTTAAATTGTGCCCTGCTTCCCACTTGTTGATTTCGACATTTGATTTTTAAGTTGTTCCCGCTAATTTTCACCTCTTCCTGTTCGATTTTTTCAGGTGGAAGTGGGAAGGTTCGCCCATTGGTGATTCTTTCAGACGCAGGTGAAGAATTTCCAGAAATTTCTGTCATTTCAGTGCTAGTAGGTTGAATAGTTTCTGTAGAAGTTTCAACGTCACTAATTTTGACAGTTTCTGTGGTAGGGTCACTAGTCTGGGCAGTTCCTGTGGTAGGGTCACTAGTTTCGCCAGTTTCTGAAGTTGGGTCACTAGTTTGGCCAGTTTCAGTCGTAGGAGCTTCAGTACCACTAGTTTGCCCTGAAATTGTAGTGGTTTCAAAATCTTTAGCTGTGTTAAGTTCTGTCGTTGATTCTAAAGCAATGGTATTAGCTTCCCCAGTTCCTGTTATTGATCCAATTGCTTCTGACTGCTCTACGTTGAAAACAACAGACGGTTTCTTGTACACGTACTGGGGATGAGCTACGGCTAAATTTGTCATGGTCAGCAGTACTAAGGTGAAGCCAGCTAGCTGAAAATATATTAAAAAATATGTGTTTATTAAAATTACAACTTTTGGTTTAATTTTTACAAGAGCAACCGAAATAACCTAAAATTAAGAAAACTGTAATTTTGTATATACTTACCAAATTTACTAGTTTCATTTTACTTTTATTTTTAAATTGCGAGATGAGAACGTGAAAGAGATTTAATTTTTGAATGGGCTGAATATTTTAAGAGATTCTTTCTTTATATAAGAAACAGTTCAATCCTTCCCGTACTTTCACTAATTAGGTTATAAGCAGCTAATTTCATCATTACATTTGTTGACCCATGAAGGACGAATCCATTGGCATCAGCAAAACGCAAGATCTTACTAATAGAAGGAACAATTAATGTGAGAAATGCAATTTGTTTGCTTTATTTATTTGATACTGTCTCTCTCTCTACGTAATTATTACAATCATTGCATTAAATATATTTGTACATCTTATTAGATCAATTATTTTCTTCACTATTATTATTAGTGTGCTTCCGATTCTAGCACGTTCCATTCTATTTATTTTGACTGGGCAGGAGGTGACAGACAAATGAAATAATTCTTGACATACATTTGAGTTGAGTTGCGACTCAAAACATTTACTTAACGAATTGTAGAATATTACAATGATTTTTGTGCATTTTTAATTTTACCACGTACGTACAGTGTATTTTGTATATTTTCAATACATTATGATAAAATAGATAGCCTATCCGGACAACCTTGGACAAGGAGAAATTATTTATCGTATTCTTTACACAAGTCAGATAAAGAAATTGAATTCATCGATTTGTTTTCAACACGCGAACCATCAACTTTAGCAAGTTTGGCACCTGGCATCGACGACTCAGTCGGAAAGCAAACATTCTTAAAACTTAAAGTTTTTGTGCAAAATGGAAAATACGACTGTGTTTCTAAGTTTAATCATCATTCTCATCCCTATTTCAAACCAAAAATCAATAAATTTAACTTTGTACATCAGAAATTTTCCAAATTCCTTCGTTACAATATTTTTTTGTAAGGAAATTGATTTGGAAGAACCTATAGTTCCTATTTGCGTGGCAAATGCAAAATGGGTCAAATTGCTAAAGGCGGAACGATTTGACGAAGACAAAAAAAGATCCACACGAGCAAAATATTCATCTGTTATGATTTTGGTAGTTTTACCTAGAGATGAAAATGATGTGTTGGCTGGTTACAATTATTATGATTACCATTGGACAAGAAGAGTCTATGCCAATGAGCTGTCATCAGATGAAAATTCTTACATTGTATCACTTTGGAATACACCAAAATTACCAACCTTGGATTTGAACTATTACTGCACACGTGACTATTATGAATTTAATCCAGCTCACATCTCAATCTCCATTGTGTCATCAAAATCTAAAATTCAAAAATGTACTCCGTGTGAATTCAATCTACGCCTTAATATTTCCAAGCAAAATTTCTCCCACGTATACATTTCTTCATTAATTTCAAACAAAATTCAAAAAAACTGTCCATTATCTTTTATCATAAGGCATTTTGATGATAAAGTGAGTTTGTATTGTGGACCAGGATTAACAATTGAGGAATTAAGGAGTTCCTACGGAAAATCAGATTTGCTTTACTTGGCTAACCTGTTGGCAGGATTTGATTTGAATTCAACACTAGACTTAACACGTGACTATGGAAATAAACATGGCCGCTGTCCGGCAGCTTATAACAAAAATTCATATCCAGTGACAGTCGAAGGATTCAGCCAAGTTTTGCATGAAATGTTTGCACGACGAGTACTTTTGATCAGAGATAATTCTGGCTACAATTTTTTGACTTGTGGAGGAATATGGAGAGATAAGGCTTTATTTCGAAGTTTTTTTATACCATACCAGTCCGAAGTTTGGATTGTGATTATAACATTATTTGCTGCTGCCTTACCTGTGTTGTTCAATGTTTTATTCAAAAAATTTATTTCTTGCAAAGCTAGATTCCATTTACTTGTATCTCTTTGCATGACTTTTGTCTATGGTCAGCCTTTCTTGCCAAATTCAAAACTAGAAAAATCACCAAACTTTAATATATTTATAGCTACTTTTTTAGTGATGAGTATTGTAATCTCAAATGGATATATCGGAGTTCTCACAACTTGTTTAAATGCTCCAATCCAGTATCATGGTTTGAACACATTTCAACACATCTTGAATCAGAATTATACCATTTTGCCTCATTCGAGAGAATCGGGAAGTAATACGACACTTTGGAACGGGATTGTCAAAGGATTAGAAAAACAAAGGTTGGAATCATGTTGTCAAAATTATACAGATAAATGCAACAAGAAACTTTCTAGGGAAATTGGAGACTACGGTGAAATTACTTTTCCAACTGAACTTGAATCAAAAATCTACGAGTTAAAAGGAAAAACAGGGAATTATGTAGATTTAATCCAAGGTCTATTGAGACTTTCTGTAAATAAAATGAGCATGTGTAATCTTTGGAAATTGGAAACTACGGTGAAATTACTTTTCCAACTGAACTTGATTCAAAAATCTACGAGTTAAAAGGAAAAACAGGGAATTATGTAGATTTAATCCAAGGTCTATTGAGACTTTCTGTAAATAAAATGAGCATGTGTAATCTTAGTAATAACATAATTAATCAGCAAATGCTTCAATGCAGCAGCCAAACTGCCTATGCGGTACTTGAGGATTCAATTGAAGCGGTCAAAACTAAATTTAATTTGATGAAAAAAAGAATTGGATCAGTTGAAAAAATTTACTCTGGAGTCCAGCCCGTCCTTGTTGGGGAAAGAGGATATTATCTAGAAAAATTTAATCAAAATTATAAAAAACCTGAAAAAGCAGTTGATGATGGAAGACAAATGCAAAGGCTGGCAGCTAAAGTTTCAAGCAGTGGGATATTTTCATTCTTGATGAATTTAATCAGAGAAGAAAATCTAAGACGAGCTAATAGAGATACGACTGAGATGAGTGGAATTTCTAAAGAAGAAACTCTTGGATTGGATGGGGCATTTTCAGGGGTGTTTGTTGCTTTCAGTCTATGCATCTTGGCATGCTTATTCATTTTTAGTTTAGAATGCTATTCAACCTTGGCAAAAATGTTCAAGATGATTTGCATGTTAATCTATAAAAATGTACGAGATACTCTATTGTATGTGATAAATGGATTTATAAGATGGTACAACAATAGCTGTACGTAATTAAATGTTGAGATATGTTAATTATATATTGACGAATATAAGATACGAAACGAATATCAAAAGAAATAAAAGAAATCAAGTTTTTACATTTCTTAATGTACCATTGAGTCAGAAGGTGCTAATCAATTTTCTTCAATAATGGATTGTTTTTGTCGAACCCTTGCACGAAACACGTTGAAAGCTGATAACTAAGTAAGTTCCCTCAGTTAGTTTACGACCCATGATCATAATGGGAATTTAAAATTTAAATCAAAAACACTCTAGCCGTTCAACCTTCGGCATTGTTTAATTAATAATTGACTTCAAATATCAAGGGTAAACTATATTGGAGTTCAAGGGGTTTTATGTAAAGTAGTGCGAATTTATGACTGTTACATCAGAGACTGAAATTTCTATACACTCAAAAATGACTTTTAGCATTGTTGTTTCGACTAAGCAAATATCAAATTGCATGAGTGAAGCAGCAAACATGTTCTCAACGTATATGGAATAATGTATGCTCTCAAAGTATGGTTTTATTTTCCAAATTGAACCTTCTGCCTACGCCAGAAATAAGTAAACTTTGGACCTTTAAGCTGTGTATGCCTTAAAAATTAAGCTAACATTTTGCTAAGCTTCACTTTGGAAAGTCTATAACGTATATAAAGCTAAACAGTCACGACACAATTAAAGAATCAATTTTTAGGATTTATGATCACAAGCTTAAACAAAGAAGAAATAAAGATAAACCGATTTCAGATTTTTTGAGTAAGGAATTAAAATCAAGTTTCTAGCAAGGAAACCGCATACATGCGAACAGGGACTCGACATACTTTTATTGTGTTGATTTAATTACCCGAGCTTTGAAAATGGCAAAATTTATTGGCACAAATCATAACTTTTTTCAAATATGTTTTTTTGAAATGTCGTTT
>WJEZ01002453.1:0-13461 GCA_009869925.1 Thalassaphorura encarpata | reverse complement strand
TGTCTCTTCATTTCATCTACGATTGTGCTCTACATAAAGTCTAGGGAATGGAGAATCGAATCTAATTTACAACTCGATGTGCCAGTCTATTCTGGTGTTGAATTACAATGTAAAATTTTAAGATTTCTCCGAATCCATGAATTCCCTCCGCATCGGCTCGGCTCATAAATATATTTGAATGAGTAATTGGGATCATTTTGAAAAGCTGTCATCTCAAAACTCAACATCTGGCCTAAAAATGATTGTTGAAATATAAGTGGAGTTGTCTGCCTAACGAACAAAGTTTCAATAATACTATCAAAGATTTGAAGTATAAAATCTCATTGTCGTTTTCCTCACACTCAGAAGAAATCAATGCAGGAAGAGTGAGTAGCATCAAGGATTCTAGAAACACCTTTCATTAATTATGCATTGGGATTTATTACTGTCTCTTTGAGCTTTGATGTCTCCGGGAAGGATTAGGTCAGAGATACGTGGACAGACTGGACACGAAGGTAGGCAGGCAGGCAACAAGCTTTCCTCCTCACAAGTCTTGGTAAATAAAAGTTTCCAAACTCCTAACTTAACTCAAACTGAGTCCTTCAAGATTCTTTCGGAATGAAATGATTCTACAAACAGAGAAAGCAAGTAAAGGAATGTGGGATAGGATAGGGCGGTGGCTCTGAATGTGTATGTATGCATTAAGGATTCAACAGTGTCTTCACCAGGACCCATCAACCGTCCTCGTGTCTCTCAAAGGAGCTTAACAAAGAAAAGACATCCGAAGAAACACATGTGTGTGGGAGCAGAGGCTTTGATCATGGCATGGCATTGCTCTCCAATCCTTTTTTGCACTCTGTTCCGCTTTCTCTTTGGATTCCAACTCATACAGCCCTCCCACGTACACGTACAAGTACGAGTACTGAGTCCAACAGAAAAAAAAACCAACCCAGCAGAACTGGAAGCCAAGCCGTATGGTTTCTGGAATTCACAGTTCGTGACCAGAGTTCCGGATGAGGAACAACAGCATTCAAAAATAGACTTGGAAAAACCACTTTGACCAACCAAGTTTTGACGTAAAATTTGACTTCAATGTTTACCCGTCTGGGGTAAAAATAATTTAGCTAGATGCAGAATAGAAAAAAAACTCTTAACTAGGCTTTAGATCTCTAAGGCTAAAATTCCAAACCAATACGGTTGAATTTGAGAAATTTTCTCTCAAAAATTCTTCCAATTTGACAGGTTTGTCATATCAATCCCCACAAAAGACAAAACATCTGGCACGACCGAACCGAAGGCACATCATGGATAAAGTGAAGATGTAAGTTTGACTTTTTTCAACAACTTTCGTTCCTACCCTTGTGTTTCGGTCTGTAACTTGAAGTTATATCACGTGCATTCGTATAATACATCATAATATTTCATATTCTTTTATTTCTAGCCCTCAACAAACACTGTACTGTTCGCGGTACAAACAAAAGTATTCTTCTCATGTATACTATAACATGTGCAACGTGCGTCTGCAGCTCGAATCATAAAGACCTTGCATGTTTATGCGTGAACTAAGGTATGATGTCACATTCGCATACATGTCTTGTCACGAATACGACATTCGCTTCCTTCTGTTCAGACTTGAGCCAAAATACAACTTCGAATTCTAATGTCAAATTTTCTTGACTTTTCATTTTCTCTGCAAAGGGAAGGTAGGAGAATAACATGTTCTTGTCAACCCATCTGATGATGAAGAAAGGCGGAACATTTTTACAAATATTCTAGTTTGAAACATCATGACTTCTGCGTGGGGAAAGTTGTATTAGAAATATATAATTCAATGGCATGACGGGGCAGAATCGTACAAACTGATCGTGCTAAAGAAATTCTTAAATTTTAAGCCCAAAATGTGAAATGGTTTCGAAATTTTAGGTTGTATCGAGATATTTTCAGCGATATCACTGTAATTGTGACAAATTCGACTCAAGGAACGACAGATAACCAAGTAGAAATGCTATCTGAATTCATAGTATCACATCAACATCACATTCCAATTTTTCTATTGTTCTGCACCAGCACCACACACCACACACAACGGGTGGTGTACGTACGTAAACGAATTTCGATCTATAAAACCGTATAACCAAAATCTAAAATCGTATCATTTCCGCATGACGGATGACACGCAAATACCCTTCTTTCCTCCAGCGATCCATTCTACTAAACTCCACAGTCACAAAAACATGGTCCTTTTATTCATGTGCTCAGTGAGTTGTGAACCAACCTCATTCGTCGTAAATCGCCATTGTAATGCCATTTCCTCCTCCATGTCGCATCCATTTTACTCATCTCTCCTTCTAGCAAACTCTTTTTTTCTCTCAAGAGAAAGTCGTAAAAGCTTTCTCGTTTTTAGTTTTCTCCAGAAGGATAAAATCTGATGAAACCCAAGAAGAAATTAGACATGAAAGAAACTTTCTTTTTCTTTTCCTTGTACAAAAAACGTACTCTCAATTAGCGCATGAGAAGACTTTTTCTTTGCCTCAATGAAGCATGTTCTCAGCAGTGAACCATGTCTTATTTCCACATGAAAATTCAACTCTAGCCATACTTATAAATTTCTATCGTAAAGATGGCTCGATTAAGGAATCAGGACATCTGACTTGTGTAGAACAAGAATAAATTCTTTGAAGCGAATGAGATCGATTTTTAGGACCTACTAATACAATTATTACTGAATAACTACTTTGATAAGATCGATCAAGGTAACGAAATATTAAGGAAAGGAAAGGAACAGACATGCATTACAGTTCAAACTTCTAAAGCTGGATTTGACAGCTAAGGTTCTCATCTGTAGTGAAGACATTTCCTTCTTTGCCTTGACGAGATTATTCAGGGTGAACAAACTAAGGAAGAGGATCTAGGTCCCAAAATCCAAATTTAATTTAGGAGGCCAAGCCCTATGGAAACTTTGCTTCGATTGGTGAATAAGGATCTGAATAAGGATCGGATTTAGTAGAGCAGGTCGATGAATAAGACTTAACATATGACTTTTAAACTTAATATTGTTTTCAAACATGATTTTCTATCATCGTTTATCATTTTAGTGCAATCGGCGAAATCCTTAGTATAACATTTGTCTTTAAAGCAACAATTAGCTTCATCCTTCAGCATGTAACAGCTTGCTTTCAATTAGCGGAACCAATTATATTAAATTGAACCTCGTTGAACAAATTGGATCACGTCAAAACTGACAGAGAAATATGATCATAAGATGAAAAAAGTAAAACGGGAGAGTAGTGTTTTCTTAATTAAGGTCGGTCGTGTCGTGTCGACAGGCTGCGCTGCAAGAGGACTTGTCGACACGTCTAATGATTGTCGCATCACTTCAAAATGGCACTAATTACTACGACGTTGAAAGTCTACCAGCTTACTGCTGAGTTACACTCGTGCGTAATATGATGATGATACTAATAAAAAGCTATGTCTTTTCCGGACTTTTCTTCTACTTTTACACTCAGCTGCTTACGTAGCCCGCATTCGCGAACATTTCACCGAAATTGTGATATCATATTTTCCCAAAAAAGAGAAGTCTTATCTTGAATGATTTTTCATGTCTACAGTATCGACAGCTTTCATTTTAAAAGCAAATGCGCAATAGAAGTGTTTCTTAATTATTCCGTCGTTATAATTGGAAAACTCTATCTTAAATTGAGTAAGTGGAAGAAAGTTTTTGCTCTTTAATTCCAAGGCACTCTAAAAGTAAAACTTTGACTCTGCGTCTCGGACTTAATGAAAATATTAGTATTAGGAAAGCATGAGCGAAACTAAATGTATTTGAGCTTAGCAGCTCTTCAACTAAACTTCCCTAGAATCCATTTTCACACAAGTAAAATTGAGAAATTCAAATACCTGGAAGAATTGGCGAGAGGGCCGTTGTCGTTAAAAAACCATTGAGTCGGAGCATTCTTCTCAAATGCACAGTCAAATTGTGCAATTCCATTCCTCTTCACAATTTGATCCTTTGGTGGAATGACTATCCTTGGAACTCTCTCATCTGTAATAGAAAGAAATAAATTTTGCGCGTCGGTATGAGAAGAATGGGGAACTCTATTAGTGGAGTCCTTAATGTGAACGACGTTTTACGTAGAAGGCTTAATTCATCCTGAAATAGTGGAACCAAGACTAGTCTTGTAGAGAATGTACTACTGCTTTCACCTTCACTTTGGGCATTCCACAAGAACAAAGGGTCCACTCAACCATGCTTGCTAACTCCACAATCTCTCAATTCTGAAGCTACGAATGAGAACAAAAAATTTCATCCCGTACCATCAGTCAGTCTAAATGAACTCATAATGAGTTTGATCACAAAATGCTGACCTCAATAGAGATGACTGCATTAAAATATTTTGGATAAAAGATTGTCTGCTAATGAACCTAGGAAATCTTGAATTCCACCAAACAAATGGATATGTACAAAAATTTTTGGCTTCGCTTCTTCCAACTTTTATTAATAAATTAGGATTCATGTATAAAAGTTATTCCCCATTCATTCCATGCCTTGGTTTCGTCCAATAGACAAAATTATGTGCAATATTTTAGATGAGATAAAAGGCAGATGACCTTTTGCAAACCTTTTGAACATGACATTTCAATGCTTACCTTGCACGGCTAGTCGAAGGTTTCCTGCAGAAACTGCTATTCCTGCATCATTCCTTGCACTGCAGCGGTAGTCTCCATTATCAGCCGAAGACACGTCTTCAATGTGAAGTCTTTTCCCGTTGAATTCAACTCTGTCAGAGAGTTCAATTGCTTTCCCCATTCCTGAACGAAACAGAAACCAGAAGGCTTAAAATAACATGAAACTTCCATCAAACAGATGAAACTATGACTGGAGGGTCTTAAGCAGAACCAAGGTATTCGCTGTATTTGGAATAGGCAGAGAAAATAGAAACCAAAACATTGGACTAACAAAAATTATTTCAAAGTCTAAATTAAATTAAACTTTTAGAAAATACAGAAATATACTTAAGAGTACCCCTCCCCTGTAACGACTTGAATTTCAATCTGCGGATGGCAGTAAAATCGCTCAAGCATTAGATGAGTTAGAAGGGAAGGCGGAACACCACCCATTTGTTTACCACACCTTCTGCTCCTTCTTCCCCGTCTAATGCTAAGCTAATAGGTAATTTGGCATCTAGCGGCCAACCTGGGAACTAATTTAATTATCTTTAAATTGATTCGGCTCGAAAACGAATAGTCCGATTTTAAAGTGCAAAACCATTTCGGAAACCAAAAAAATATTGTAACAATTCTCCGTGCTCAAAAATTTTTTAAAGGGCATTTCAAAAAAATTTCAAACTAAATGGACGCCAATTTTCATTTTTTTAAAAATTCTGATCACGGAGATTTTTTATGCATAATTTCGGATTTCCAAAATGGTACTGCACTTTGAGATCCGGCTATTCATTTCTAAGCTGAATCAATTTGAAGCTGCAGGACGGGCGCCCTTAAAAGTAAATTACTCAGTATCTTACCTAAACCATTGAAAAGTGATGTCCGAAGTTCCGTCCACAACACATTTCAGAATGATGTCCACACCTGGCTTCACATCAAGCATTGTGTTGGGCCCTGCTAGATGAACTGATGCTTCTGGCGAGATCCCTGATAACAACAAATAAACATTAGCTAGATTAATATTATCATCAAACATAAACTTAGATATAAGTAAGGTTCCGTGATTTAAAGCCTCAATATCCTAATAGACTCTAAATCCGACACATAGACTATAGACACACACCTTTGTCCAGCCTGTCGATTTAATTTTATTAAATCATATACCACTTTACCATCATCCTATTACCTACATCTATTTCTCCTATATTAAATTGAAGTGTATTGGTTCAGACTGTGTCCTAGTGGAACTGGAAAGGACTAAATTCATTTTACCGGAAAATCCATGTAACAGCGAAATACATCTGGTCAAGGCAGACAGGCAGGCATTGTAATATTAAAACCAAAGAGGTAGGTCTAGTTTTGATAGCAGAACACAAGATTCCAATTTGCAAAAAGAGAATTGCTAGATTGACTCACTTCTATTCTGAACTATGCAGAACATCCGTTGTCCGGAGGCTTCCATTCTGATCTACATTTCTATTTTGTACTCAGTTTTTAATCAAGTGGGATTTTGAGAAAGTCTTACATGTCCTATCCTCAATTGGATTGCTTTTCTCTTTTCAATTCCAGGTTTCGCTTCTATTCAGTACATTTTGTCAAAGCTTTGACATTATATACAATGTAGAAGATGGTAAATTATAATTACGTCTCTTTTAAGTACACTAATTTAGAAAGTAGAAATTCAATCAAACATGAACTTTTTCATAAGCATAAATAAAGTTTAGTCCTTTGTTCTTCATTACTCTATAGTTAAAAAATATAGCGTGCTATTGCCTTACTTGAGAATCTCTGGTTAAATATTTGAATTTGACTCAGTATAAACTCTGCACAATTCTTTCCCCTTTTCTATAACGTAGCATTTCTGTACGTATGTAATCATACTCCTTCCTCGGGTATTAAAAAAAATAACGTCATGGGACAGGGTGAAAGTGAGAGGTGCGTTGCATTACATTGCATTGAAAGGAAGTGAAAGCTGAAAAGTGAAGAAAAAGAAGCTCTACGGTTATGTGAAGATTAGTACGAAAGATGCGAACGTCAGATCAGATCGGATATTCAAATTCAGTCTTCCTCTCTAGCGTAACTTTCGTAACACGATCAGAATACTGATGGTTTTCCCTCAATTCCATATCATTCTTGTATTTTACATAAAGGAACATTCATTCTTCATCCACACACTAGCATATCACATCAACGCCTTAGCCATAACCACCCACCGAACTCAAACTAACTCAGATAAAATACCATCCATTATTTCCAAGTTAGACAAAGTGACCTCACCTCATTGTCTAACGTTAATATTTGAAGTGACAACTACCAAATTTCTTGTAATGTTTGAAGCAGGGTGATCAATTTTCATTCAATAAATAAACGAGACAAATTGTACATACAGGGACTGATTTTTGTCAACATGAATGTCATGCAATGTCAATCGATCATAGCTAGCTGGATCCAAACTGCATTGCACTGCATGTATATTGAACATGGAGCTGTGGTTGCCACAAGTAGAGTTTGGAATACAAAGAAGGGAGTCCTGATATAAACCTTGGGATGCTGCTAGAGCTGGAACAGGCGTTCCCATTTACTTATTCGTTTATGAAAATGCTGCCCGAAATTGAGTTAGCTTGAGGGAAAAGCCATTCAATTTTATTGCATATGAGCTTCGTCTTCAGTTAATGCCGTGAGCTGAGCTCGATTTAAGTTGAACTTATGCCCTTATTGCATTACATCGGATACCACCCAAAAAAGTTAAGTACAGCTGGCGCTTAGTTGCCCATCTCATGAGGACCAAAACTACACTTTTCTTACACTTTTTTCTTAACCTTAAATAAACTGCCTAATAATGCCAGGCCCAACAAGTATTTCTATATTCTCTATTGTTTAATTACATTGGGCGTAAAAAATCTTTGTACGATAAACACCAGGATTCCCAATCATAGCCTTAAAAAATTGTTACACACTGCGTGAATTGAATCCAAAAATAAATAAAAATTCTACCCTAACAAAAACAAGGAAAATGGGATACAAAATACAGGTGGGATGTTAAGAAGGTACTAAAATTTAATGAACTTTTTCAGGACCACATGCGGTACTCACAACTATCCTACCATTCTCACAGATCTCTGGTTTTCTTAAGATAACAAGTTGTTGGTTTCTCAACAATAAACTCTTTCGTTCAATACGGAATCGTTTCACTAGCCGTTCCTTCCACCCTCTCCTTCAATTAGTTTTTCGGCAATCAGCATAATAATAAGACCCATTAATTTTCTTTCCATTGACATCTTTTCAACACAAGACCTATCTACGTTCTCACCAAAATTTATTACCTAAACCTAGAATGTTGTACTCGTGGTGGTGTTAGCCGATAGCACTAACAAAGAAGGGTTCAAGATGGTAAGACGAGTTTGTGGAACAAATTTTGTTCTTGAACAGCTCTGTTTTATGTATTTCCTTCAACCGCATCGACCAAAATCACAGACTAGACGGAAATTCATTTGATATGGGCGAACCAAATTCACTTTTCACTAACTATAATTCACATCTATTCGAAAACAGTTCAGGTTTGATATCATTGGGCAACAAATCTAAAATCCACATTTTGGAGATCAAATTTTGCAGTTTACCCAATAGGATTTACATTTTCATTCGTATTGGCTAGTAATAAAAATAAAAGTGAATGGGTCGAAGAAAGTTTAAGTTTAGGTTCAACGGACAGGGTGAAATCCTTGCTTTTCTTAAATTTGTTTTCTCTACTTCCCTCTTATTGAGTTTGATGCTTGCATTTCAAGCCTTCTGGAAGAAAGTGTGTCCGGACTCAAAGTTTTATCTTCTTTTTAAAGAAATCCCTAAGATTTTTACACTCTCATCTTTGCATAATAATGAGGGTTTCACATTCTTGACAGTGTAGCATGGAAGCTGGGCTCTTCCACTTCCATATTAAGCCATGCCTGCCTACGGAGAAGAGCTAACAGGAAGGAAGAAAGAAACGGACTTTATTTCTCTGTTTGTATGCAAACGAGTTGTCGAATGCGTTCATAGAAAAACCAGCACTGCACAAACAGTACACAGTATTCCTATAAAAAACGAAAGGAGAGAGACATGGAACGTCAATACAATCTGGCTTCCTCATTTCATTTAAGTTTTTCTTCCATTCTCCACTGACTCCCTTCAAATCCTTTCCCATTACGGGAATGTATACGTAGCCACTGATGTATTCTTCTTCCTTATCCAATGTACTACTACTCCTACTTTTACATGACTCCATTGGGGACAAGAGACTTTAGACTAGAGAAAAGATTTCTTTTCATCTTAACTCTCCCAAATTCTCCGTTTTCCTTTCTTCCCTTAGTCCCTAATCCTCACTCTAAAAGTGTACGAAATAATATAGCAAAGCAAAATTCACTAGCCTCTGCTCATAAAAGATGCACTCTGAAGTTCAGGATTAAACAGATGCAAAACAGTAGACCAGAACGAAGTTACATATACTATAGCAGAGCAGAAGCCATCAGGGCTCTTCCTTTGTAATTGTACGTTTTAAGTTCACTACTGCTACTAGTATATAGTACTGTGCTTAAAACAAGTGCAATTTAGAAGCGGAACATTTAAATTAGCTTAGAGTAACTTGTCTCTTCTATTTACTCCGTACTGCACTTGTAGGAGAATACAAATGGTTTAATCCTTTAATGCAAGCGGATCCTCTCATCGGATCTAAATTTAGGCTTATATGCTACGTGAAACAAAAGGACAGTCAGTCCTTTTCTATAAATATTAAGGCTTCTACATTGTCCTTAAATAATCTTAAATTAGTACTTTATGCTACTTTTCTACTCAATTCAACTCAAGTTGATATTATTTGTGCCCGAATCATAGCATACTTCACGTAAACTTGAGTATTTTCAACTTTAGAAGATATTTTATTGATTTCAATCTATTTTCGCTCGCCCAGACTTAAGTCGGTCATCTCCAGCAGAGGAAGTTCAGCCTATTTATAATTCTCAAGAGATTGAAAGGAGCAGACCTCATTCTTGGAGTTCCTGTCAATCAGATAGTGCCTGCCTTCTTGATGAATGGAGCCTGTCTCGTCAAAACTGTACGCAATGGTCGATCCTTATTATTTCAACCCACTCCCGTTCTAAATACAGGTCAGCCAGGAGATGAAAAGAGAAGATTCGGATTCATTTATAAAGCTGGACCTTTCCCTGTTAAAGTACATGTGATTTGATTGCTGTGCTGTGCTTTCTAAAAATCCCCCTTCAATTCAATTGAGCCCATTAAATCCACCATGTTTAATAACATGACAAATGAATGATGAATGAACATTAATTCTCAAGCACCCATACAAAGCACTTACAGGGCTTCAGTATTTTATTGTTCAAGTTTGAACAAACTAAGGACGTGCTGTGCATGCTTTTAGCGTTAAATATTTCAAGAGTTTACAAGTACAAGATGGCAAACTGACGTTTATGAATGCATTTCACATGTCTTGCTAAGGTCAGACTTCAGACAGGGAAAATGGGAGCGTATAGAGAAGAGACTGGACATGTCATGGTCATGGCACCCACGACTAAAATGCCAGAATCAAGAATACAGAAGGATTTTCAACCTACGGACGGATCTTGTAAATTGTTTGTACATCCTACAGGAATGCGGGTTGTCTTCAAGGAAATTTATTCTATTCCTATTCCTAGACGCTCTCTTCGGTACGTAAAACGAGTCCTCTTTTAACAATTAGATCTTCCCCATCCCTTTCCTTTTCTTTGTAAAGATTGTGTGTTTAAGACAAAGCCGGGTCAGCGGAGCAGGGCAGAGCAGAGGGTGGGCGAGAATGTTTGTAAGATCGTTAAAACCAAATGTTTCATGGAGTAGTAGCAGTAAACTCATCAAAGTCATAATAATATTTCTTTCAGCCCCTCCTTTTGTTGAACCTCGTTAATACGTGAGTATATTTTTGTATCCAGTTAAATATGCTAACAAGGTGTTGTTTGAAATACACTCTCCATGGTACACTGTAAACCTTCTAACCATTCAAATGCTTATACAAATATATTATATATTTGCAGCCTACGAGATATTCAAACAAGTCTTGGTTAGGTACACGTGCATATGATGAAGAAACATCTTGGAAAAATGTGAGTTCAATTACAGAAAATTCTAATAAGCCAAAAATCTGAAAAGTAGTGAAAAAACGAATACAAGATATCACATTTGCATAAATTGCACAAATAAAACGTCAATAAATCTCAAAGTGGTGCAATATAGAGATTAAATAGAATCCAAATTGCCCAAAGCAAATATAGATTGAGGTATTGGATACCTCCGCGTCCGCCATCGCCCTGGAACAAAACTCCACTTTGGTCAGTCATAAAAGTGGAGTCCTTATGGGTTTTTAGTGCAAGTGCAAGTATCCACTCACCAGAGATGAATGTCGTTTCATTTTATGACAAAGACAAACAGAGAAGCTGAATCAGGGATTCAATCTCAACAACCAGTGCTGTCTGTCTAGGTTCTCGCACAACTTAACTGTGACTTTACGTGCACATATCTTCTTATTATGGTACGTACAGCTTAATGTATGAGTCCACACTTTATTTTATATCATCATCTAATTGTTTCCTCTTCTGACCACTCTCTTCTATTTACAGTGAAATTCACTTTCCTTTCCTCGTGAAGGGTATTAAGTACGATTCACTCGGTTTATTCATCAATTGAATCATGTGAATTGAAATGACTAGTCTGCGGCTTTTCTTGCTATAGCACATATAGCTCACCTCAACCAGTTCATACTGAACCGAAGAATGAGCCAAATAATTTTATGTATGTAACCTTTGAGAGATTTTAACGTTAGGCTAGTTCTAATAATAATTAAACTAATTAAGTTTTGTTATTGGTGTAAAGAAGGTAAGAGATAGCAAGAAACACAAGCAAGAGATATAGTTTGAATATATAATTATCCAATTGCAATTCCATTTTTTTGTTGCTTATTTTTCTCATCTGTGGGATTATATTACAACCCACTCACTACTTCGGCACGGCACACGAACGAACATCAAAGAAATTAGTACAAATATTGAACAAACATAGAATAAGATGCTGTGCTGCGGGGAAAATACTCAAGTCCAAATTCATCAACACTTTCATGAATGTCAGAGGTTAACTGTATAACTTGCATACGTACGGAACGACAAAATAGACTTAAGCATGGATAAAATATACTTATTTCACACTTCCTAATTAAACCATTGCTGAAACACCAACACTTCTAAGTAACCGCCCATGTATCTTTGGAAGCTAAAAGATACCCTAACTACAAAATCACGGAACTAATCACAAGCATCAATCTGCCCGAATCAATTTCTGAGCCTAAAATTGCGTGTATGTGATGATAAACTGTGTATTTTCTTGCTTGCTACGTGTTATTATGAAATGAGATAAATAGTCTTTGGGGGAATCCTCAGGATTATAAACATAAATACCAAAACCGGCACGTGGTAATGGCCACATTGATGGTTTACTGTCAGACATTAGGTCTAACAAAGTCAGCAATGATCTTGGCTTTGGATCTTCCCCTCTTTCTCCGACATCCGATACCCCAAATCGTGTTTCTTAACTTCAAAAATAAAGTTCTAGCCGAGCACCAGCACAAGCACAGGGACTTTACCTCTCATCTATCCCTAATGGTCTCAGCCCTTACTTCATAACTTTTAACGGCTTTACCGGATAAAGTAGTTAATTAATACTATGTTGCTACAGGCCAGGCATTTTTAGGGAATACGGATGATTCTATGTGAAATTTTTTTATATGGATGCATGCATATACATACGATCTCTTTCGAAATCGGTTGTTTACGGGTTTATGCCTCAGGTTTTTGCTCAATTTTTACATTTTCACCCATTATTGCTGTTATGCGAATCACCCATTTCCTACAGCTGTGCATTTAGATAGTGACGTACTCAGAGATGAGTCCTCATGTCGGTGACTGACTGACTCTGTCTAGTCCATAGCAACCAGATGGAAGAAAATTTCTTAACGTTCACGGAAGTTGGTTGAGACTCCCCTCCTACTCTTTAAGCTCAAGTGTCTATATCTCCTGAGCTATATAATAAAACCTAACTTGCAGTGGCAGTGACAATGACAATCTCACCGGCAGAATTCAGCCTTCTGTCCCTCCAACGGCAAAGTCAAGACGAAAGACGAAGAGCCAAGCCAGTGTTTAGTTTTACGGACGGAAAGAAGAGACAGATGAGATGATGGGGGATCTCCTGATGCTGTCACATTAGGCAGAATGGACCAAATGTGCTCGCTCAGAGCCAATTACCCCAAAATTCTCATCCCTCTTGAGTTGGGCTAAGGAAAACGTGTACAAAATTTCTTTGGCACGGTCCAAATGAAAGTTGTGAGAAGAAAGAAAGTCCATCAAAGGAACGGACACATAACTTAAATTTAGAGTCAAGCATTGTAATACATCCAAACATTCAGCTACTACGTTATACGTCTCTGATTTAGGTTCAGCTCAAAATATTGAAGCTCTAAAGATATTAAATTTAAAAAGAAATACTTCTAAGCTGTTAAAGGAAAGAAATAAATTCTAAAAAACATAAAACTGACTGTGTGGATAGTCTGGCAGATGAGAAGGGAATCTGAACAAGTGAATATACGACCGCACTAAATATAGGAGCGTTTAAAGAACCCTTTTACCGAATGAACCAGCTCAAGTCCTGGGCAGGCACGCAGGGTTTCGGATTTATGTTCTGTATTTCCCTTTAGGTTATGATGACAGAAGGGTGTAAAAGGACGAAGTAAATCTCTCTGTATTTATTTAC
>WJEZ01002452.1:0-13463 GCA_009869925.1 Thalassaphorura encarpata | reverse complement strand
ACGAAAGTCGATTATATCCAGATCTTGAGAATACAGAAATTAAAACTCCTGTTGAATCTCGATCACCCTCGCCATTTACTACACCTATTGAAAACATTCCAATCATGTCTAGTACAGGTGCTGGAGCCACTGGTGGCACTACTGGCGGTAGTGGTGGAGCCACAGGTGGCTCCACTGGCAATGCTGGTGGAACCACTGGAGGTACTACTGGTGGTAGTACAGGTGGTACTGGTAATACAGGTAGTAGCACAGGAAATACAGGTGGTGGCACTGGTGGTGCTACAGGCGGTGGCACTGGTGGTGCTACAGGCGGTGGCACTGGTGGTGCTACAGGCGGTGGCACTGGTGGTGCTACAGGCGGTGGCACTGGAGGTGCTACAGGAGGTGGCACAGGTGGTAGTTCTGGTAGCACAGGTAGCTCAGGAAATAGTGGCAGTACTCATGTTCCCCCAGTAAACGTGGCTTTTTACACTCCTCCGGGCTTACTCACATATGATGGAAAAGAACGTGGTTTACCCGCCACTGAATTCATGGATAAATTTCTGGCTACAGCTTACGTTCAAAAATGGGCAGACGCTCATAAATTGTATCATTTCCCTTTGTATTTAACCGATACTGCTCGTAATTGGTGGTCTGCTTATAAACATGCTCACAAGAGAGAATTTACAGCTGATCCAGTCAATACTGGACGGCATTATGTACCTCCCACGTGGAGAGAAGTGGAAAAACAATTTAAAATTGATTTCAAGTCTAGATTAACTGATGACCAGTTAGAAAGCAAATTAAGAAATAGACGAAAGAAAGATGATGAAACTATAGAACAATTTTATTATTCAGTCATGCGCATGTGCGACCAAATTGACCCAAACATGGCTAATAAGAAAAGAATGAATTATATCTTGAAAGGATTACATAACAGATCCATAGCCACTGCTGCATGGGCAACCAATCCTTCCACTCCTCAAGAATTATTGCAATTCCTTGTCAGGGCTGAGGAGTTAGATTTTATTATTGGTAGAGAAAAATCTTCCAAAATTAATGCTGTATCAAAAGACACAACTGTTGACCAATTGATTGGTGCTGTGTCACAGTTGACTAAGGATGTAGAGTCCTTGTCTACTCATGTAAATGTTGACAAACCTCGACATAACAATCCACGAGTTAGTCGTGGTGGAAATCATGAAAGAGGAAATTCGCGTGGCAGACAACAGTATAACTCTCCAAGAAATTCTAATGATAGATCCAGTGCCCAACAGAATTCTTCAACTAAAGCACTTGTTCCATATCGAGGTCAAGCTCAAAGACCTACCCAACCTCGTAGAGGTTTCATACAACACAGAACAGTTGACGGCAAACCCGTTTGTAATTATTGCGGAAAACCCAATCATTTGTATAGAGATTGTTTTACTCGTCAACGTGATGAAAGGAAACCCTCTGCACAGATTAATGCTGTGACAGTTGAAGAAAATGACAATGAAACGGAAAACTCAAATTAGCAGCAATGCCTGAGGACATTGTTGCTACTGTAGACTCTGATATCCTCAATGTAAATAATGATAGAAATAAAGGGCCTGGTAATATTGAATGTGAAATCTACACTAAAACTGTAAAATCCGAAGCCGTATCACAATATAGTTATCGAGGAATTATAGATACTGGAGCTGAAATTAGTCTCCTTAGCGGAAATTGTCTAATGGATCCGAACATTTCTCCTTTAAAGCACTCTGATACAAAATTAAAAACTGTAGGAAACACTCCTTTAACTGTACTTGGACAACGCAAAATAACGATTCAATTTAAGCAAGATGGTCCTGAATACGTTCATAACTTTATTGTTGTGGATAATTTAAAATATCCTTTTTTACTAGGTAACGATTTTCATTCAAAATTTAATCTACAACTCAAATTCAATAATGGAATTGGAACGTTTACCTATGAAAAATTCAAAGAACCAATATTCTTCTCTTTTACGAAAAGGAAAAGCATGATTAATAATGTAATTCTTGAAGAAAAACCAAAATTCGTTCTTCCTGTTAAATTGAACCATAAAACAATATTGCCTCCTTTCTCGAATAAATTAGTTTCCATTGAAGTTCCGATTACCGATTCTGATCATATGTTTGAACCAGTTGAAAAACTATTCATAACTAAAGGAATTTGTATTCCACGCACCGTTAATTTACCCTCGGGTAAAACACAATTACGAATTGCGAACCCTAGACCTGTCGCTGTTACAGTAGAAAAGAACACAACAATAGGTCATATGTATCCTGTTATGATTATCGGATCTATTGAAGCAGGCTCATCCAATTCCCGTCAAATTACGGATGAACAATACAAATCTTTACGTATAAATCCTGATTTAACTGATACTCAAGCTGAGCAGCTTCGAGAAGTTTTATGTAGAAACAACTTAGCTTTTGCATGGGAAATGTCTCAGTTAGGTAAAACTGATATTTTAAAGTTTGAAATAAATACAGGTGATGCTCGTCCAGTTAATTGTCCACCTTATCGGAAATCCCCTGCCGAAAAACGTATAATTACAGAGGAAGTTAATAAACTATTAGAACATAAAATCATCCAACGTAGTAAAAGTCCTTGGTGCGCAGGAGTTTCACTGGTCAAAAAGAAAGACCGAGATGAGTATAGGATGGTGATTGATTACAGAAAATTAAATGCTGTTTCCGTTAGAGATCAATTTCCTATGAGTTTAATTCAGGATATTTTAAATCAACTAAATGGTGCTTGTTATTTTACAACCCTAGATCTTAAAAGTGGTTTTCATCAAATTCCAGTACATGAAAATTCCAAAGAGAAGACAGCTTTTGTAGTCGATGATGGACTTTTTGAATTCAATTATATGCCATTTGGTTTATGTAATAGTCCTGGATTTTTCAATCGTATTATTCGGATTGCCCTTGGTGAACTCTTATATGGTACTGTAGCTGCATATGTAGATGACTTGCTGATTTATGCAACAACATTTGATGCATTATTAGCTAAAACGGATTTAGTTTTGAAAAGACTCATTGAATATAACCTAACATTACAACCTTCCAAGTGCAAATTCGCTTTCACTTCAATTGAATTATTGGGACATGTCGTATCAGCTTCAGGCGTTTCTCCTAATCCTGATAAAGTTAAAGCTATTACAGAAATGCCCATTCCATCTAATCTGAAAGAGTTACGTTCCTTTTTAGGCATGTCTGGTTATTATCGAAAATTTATTCGAAATTATAGCACTATTTCCAAACCTTTAACACTTTTAACTCAAAAATCAGTAAAATATATTTGGGGTGCTGACCAACAGGCAGCTTTTGATAAACTCAAACTCAAACTTTCCACCTCCCCCATTCTTGCCCATTTTAATGAAAACCTAGATATTGAGCTTCATACCGACGCATCAGGTGTTGGACTTGGCTGTTTACTCCAACAACGTCATCCTGAAGGCTTACGTGTTGTTGCATACGCTAGTCGCACACTAACAGACGCTGAATCACGATATTGTACTTCTGAGCTAGAATGTTTAGCCATAATTTGGGGAATGCAGAAATTTAGAGATTATATTTTCCAAAAACCAATAAAGATTGTGGTTGATCATCATGCACTCTGCAGTTTACGATTTTGTAAAAACCCAAGGAACGCTCGCTTGGCTCGTTGGAGTTTAAAACTTATGGACGTCGATTATACCATTGTTCATATTTCAGGGAAAAAGCATATCCCTGCAGATTGTCTCAGTCGTTTACCCATCAAATTCGAGAGTAAAGATGATGAAATTGACAATGAAGATATCTTAGCTGTTCATGTTGTGGCTCCAATTGATAATCAAGCCACATTGGCTCATGTCCAACGTGAAGATCCTTCACTTTTAAAAATCATAACCTCATTAGAAAATAATTCTGATTCGAGTACAACCAACCAAAAATATTTTCTTGTCAATAACGTTTTGTATTTTCATTACAAACCTACTAATCGTAATTTAATTGTTATCCCTCTCCATTGGCAACCTAAAATCATTGCTATGTTCCATGATGATCCTCGAGTAGGCCATTTAGGCGTTGACAGAACAATTGAAATGGTTCGGCGTGTGACTTTCTTCAAGAATCTTGCCAGAAAAGTCACTCATTATGTAAGATCTTGTCTTACATGTCAAATGCGTAAGGTTCCATCTCAACTTCCTGCTGGATTACTCCAAAGTGTCCCTGTGGGAGATATTTTTGACCGTATGGCTATCGATGTCATTGGTCCCCTCCCGAAATCTTCACATGGAAAAAAATTTATTATTGTGGCTGTTGAGTATCTCACAAAATATACGTTCGCTAAAGCTCTTCGTGTCCAGACATCCAAGGCTGCTGTTGATTTTCTTATGGATTCTGTTATTAATATTCATGGAATTCCAAAAACACTTTTATCTGATAATGGCTCAATTTTTACTTCTAAATTTTTTCGGCGATTTCACCGATTAATAGGGTGTTCAAATGTATATTCCTCACCATTTCATTCACAAACAAATGGAGTTTGTGAAAGGAAGAATCGGTCCATTCAGGATGTATTGTCTAATTATGTTTCTTCCAATCAACGCAATTGGTGTAAATATTTAGGTTCAACGATTTTCGCACTAAATAATGCCTCAAACATTAATACGACTGGTTATTCGGCTTACTATCTAATGCATGGTCGTCACCCTAATCATCCTATCGATTTACAATACGATTTACCTCGTAATCCTGAGGATTACCTGGTACGTGTTCATCGAATGCAGGAGGCTCGCCAATTTGCACAAAATAATATTGCCTTAGCTCAACGCAAACAAAAGGCTATTTATGATAGAAAACATCGTGAATTTAGTTTCCAGGTGGGAGACTTGGTACTGATCCGAGATCACCGTAGTACACAGGGTATTAGCCCAAAATTACGTTTTAAATTTGTTGGTCCTTATCGTATTATCGAAAAGAAATCTGAATTGAGTTTTAATGTAGAACCAGTTTTTCCCAGTGGGCCGCTGCGCGCCACAAAAAGAGTTCATATTCAACATATCAAACCTTATCATGATAGTTATGTTGAAGAAATTTGTGATGATGCCAATGTAAATATTAATGAGTCCCCTGAAGTATCTGAGCAATCTGATATTGATTCCAGCAACTGCAACAGTTCTGAGGAAGAAATTGATGATTCGCCAGACATCCCTCTTAAAACACGTTCTGGTCGTATAATACGGAAACCAACTCGTTATCTAGATTAAAATAACGTTACTCTACATGTTCAGATTATTTTAATCGGGGTGCATGCTGCTTGTTCCCTTGCTAGTTTCCGTACTTATACTTTGTTTTGTTTAGGACTTACCATGTCCTCAATCTCCTTTTCAATATGGATTGCTACATTGTTTATGGTTGCCCTTTCGCTTGAGCAACCTAGAGTACGCATTATAAGCGGCTCTTTTATTCGAGAAATTCCGTCAGTGACCTTATATACGACAACAGCTCCATTGATTTTTGACATTTCCTACACAACTAATCGAGCACCGGACTCCCATTACAATCCCAGGAGTTGCAACGACACACCGATCGAATGTTCCATTAACAATGCCACCCATGAATTAACTCGATTCATTAGAAGACGACTGATTAAATTAGAAGAATCTGTCCTTCTCCCTGACGAACCCACTGAAACAACCACTGGAAATAAAAGGACAAAACGTGTTAAACGTGCAATATGGAATCCACTCACTTTAATTGGCGATTTTTCTTCCTTCTGTTGTGGCTTTGCTAGTCAAAGTGATCTGGGAAAATTATTCACGACTCAAGATAAAATGAACAAATTCCTGCGGGCTATGAAAGAATCCGTGATTATTGATCATCATAATCTTATCACTGTCAGCAAGGCCGTAGATCAATTATCTCAAAATGTATCTTCCAAATTCAACTCATTACAAAAGAATTTACGAGCCACTTTAGAAACCGTAGAAAAACGATCTCTGGACCATGATTATGAACTAGCTAGGCTATCTGGATATGCAAACAGAATCAATCTATCCCATTTGAACCAATTACAATATTTAAATTGGATTACTGAACTAATGAATTATAACGATATCCTTAGCCATTGTCGAGCCCAACTGATTCCTTTGACAGCAATTCCAAAAGATATCCTTCGGAAAGAATTGGAACATCTTGAAAATAAAATTTACATCGATAATCACACGTTGGCAATTCCTGCTGCTGAAGTTGAACACTATTACAAATTGAAAATTGCCGATTGCTCTTTTGCTTCTAATCGTATTCTTGTTCGTTTACGTATTCCCATTAAAAGAGTCGGTGATGAATGGACTCTGCATGAATTAGTTAACGTACCTTTCGGGTTCAAAGGCTCTTTATGTCAAATTACGCATGCTCCCACTTATTTAGCAACTACACATTCTGAAGTTGTCACTATTCAAGGTACACATTTGTCAAAATGTGACCCCCCGAGTGGACTTTGCTATGTCTCTCAATTTAATCCTGACCCACTCACTGGTAGCTTATGCCCTGGTCGCTTGCTTAAGGGTGCTAGTGTGAACGAGCTCAAAGAGGTTTGCACATTTGAGTGTCAAGGCTCTTTGGGTACGAATGTTATTATCACTCAACTGACATTTGACACATTTATTATTACAAATGGACCACCAGGCATGAGATTACAATGTTCTCATGCCATTCATAGTACTGAAGATGAGTTAAAGGGAATACCTGATGGTATTGCTGCTATAGAATTAACCATCCCTTGTCATTGCGAATTAATTATCCCCGGTTCCAGGAATATCAGACCACCTTATCCTTGTCCTTCCACTATCAGTACTCAACCGTCCGTCCATATCATTATTCCTGGCATTATGTCTAAAATTGACGTAATGCTTGAGTCACGGTCCTCAGCACCTAAAGCTTCCACATATCCTGACTTAGCTTCTTGCTTTAACGACACATGGGATTCTGACACACCGAAAATTAATCTGACTGCTATACGCAAATTAGAACAAATGGACGTGCCAGATATCATACACATGCTTCCAGCTACGACCAGCTATTTGATGATAATTTGGAACTTGATTTTATCCGTTGCTATTATATTTTTAATTTTTAAGGTTTGTTCTAATTCAGTCACAAGCATGCTTTCGACTTACCTACCTATGACATTGTTAAATAGAGCTCAACCAGCTCATGCTTTGACCGAAGATGCCATACAACATCAATTGACCGTTGTTACTATAATGATCGTTATTTTGAATGCTGCAATCTTTGTGACCGGAATTCTCCTGTTATATTTCTGTTATTATCGCCCTCGTGTTATTAGGGCTAGAGCTCGCAATATTCCAAGTTATTCGCACTTCCTTAACAATAGAAATGCTTCTATCTCTAAAGCAGAAACCGTCGAGATGACAATGAGTAGACCCCGAGTCATGTCAAATGAAAATAAAACTGTTACTTTGGAGGATGGAACTACTGTGAATATTGCTATGAGGCAACGTGACCCTTCCAGGGATAGCCTCGTTGACAATGAATCATCCATATAAATAATACAAAATAAAATGGATGAATGGGAGAAATAAAAACACTAGAGTTTTAATTTCCCTTTTACTTTGAATTGCTATTACTTCAGCTTACATACTGGAACACGTGAGTTCCTTGTGGGATTTTCTTTGTCAGAAAATCCTTGCTTTTGCTTTTATTACTTTTCTTTAAAAAACAGTAACACGTGAGTTACAGTTTTGAATTCTTTTACTTCTTACAGCTCCAACATGCCGTGCCCTTCCCGAATGAGAAAAACTGCCGAATATGTGCGAAACAATCAATACTATCGACACTTCAAATGGCCCGTGTATCGACCTCAAGATGACATCGAATTTTTGGAATACCGAAGACGTCTGAATTTATTAGACAGATTCCCAATACTCAAACACGAACATCCCTTCAAAGGAAGATTGAATTGGAATTACACCCTTGAACGAAATCCTCTCCAAAAGCGAATATCATCAAGATTTAGGCATATCAATACTCCTGATGAACTTGAAAATTTAGCACTTGAATTAAGACGTCATGAGGAAATTGCAGTGGATACCGAAAGTAACTCCGCACATTCATATCTGACTATGATTTGCTGCATACAAATTGCTACTCCTTCCTGTACCTATATTGTTGACGCCTTAAGATTATGGGATCTGATTTCAATCAGACTTGGACCAATTCTTGAAAACTCAAAAATTACAAAAATATTTCATGGAGCCATCAACGACTATAAAGGACTACAACGTGACTTTGGAATTTTTTGTCGTCGATGTATTGACACAGCCTTCTTCATGGAAGATCCATATTACTACGATCGCTTTGTCATTACTAATCAAAACAAACCTGTCATCCAGAAAGGATTTGATAAATTAGTCAAAGAAGTTCTTGGAGAAGATGTCTCTAAATCTGGACAAGCTGCTGATTGGCGTTCTCGCATTAATCACAGAATACCCGACCAACTTGCTGAATATGCTGCTGCTGACTGTTCACTTCTGTTGCGAACATTTGAGAAAATCAAAATTGACTTACAACATAACCCCACGGCTTTTGACATAGTAATTGGAAAAACCAATGCCCTACTGGAAGAAGTCTACACTTTCCCCGTGAGGACTGCTAGTGTCACAATCTCTACACATGCCTTACAATTTGCCAACAACAATGAGCGGAAGATATTTGGACGAGCACATGAAATACGCAAACTATTGGCTTCTCACGTGGATATTGCTCCTAATTCCATGGTCCACGCAAGAACATTGAGTGAATGGACAACATTTACTCAGGAAGAATTCAATTCATGTCTACAACGCCTTAAAACTATTCATCCAAGTATCACCGGTGATATAATTCACCATTGTCAAGCCATTTGGAATGGATCGCCATTACCAATGACTGCTCATTTGACCAGTCAGGATGTCATGAAATATAAGTTTGAAAGTTCAAGGTATTTTTCTGCAATCCTTACCCTACCCAAACTACCGAAATTAGACCTCCCATCTGCACTCAAACCAATTTTATTATGTGATGACCCTGAGTATCCTTTCATGGAGGAAAATTGGGAAACTGAAGCCCATAGGGAGACAATGCCTGAAATTTTACCACCTTTATCCCCTGGCACCTTAGAAGAATTGGAAACTTTAATTACTACCCCTGCTCAAATTTCCACTACGACAATGGAATCATCTTGTGACCCCATGATTACATGCTCTTGTTTTAAACCGAAAATTGCCACACGATCCATTGGATGCAACCCGATTGACCCAGCTGAATTTGAATTATCTGATGTATGCCATAATTGTCAACAACCCGGCCATACCTCTGGGACTTGCAAAAATTCTGCTGTGAAGCCATCCATCGAAATTAGAAGAGCAAAAAGAAAACAGTATCGTCACAATAAGAGGACAAACGAATTAATTCAAAAAGAAACATTAGCTGAAACATTACAACAAATGCAGGCGCAATTAAACACTCTTACTGAGGCTCAAAATGTTCCACAACCAATGCCTAATCTTCCTTTCGCTACTCCAAATCCAATATGGATCCCAGGTAATGTACCTCAACAACTTCTGCAAATTCCATCCTATCCACCTCCAACTCTACCTGCTATACCTTTGAATTATTATTATACAGCCACTGGATCTTCTTAATGTATCATTACTTCGGGACGAAGTTCTAAATTCGTTGGGGATAATGTAAGACAGTGAAAGAAAATTATATATTAAGATTAACAAAAGTTATCTGGAATAAACGCGGCCTTTGCGTCACTACAGTTAGTTAGTTAGTTTATCATGTCTTTCCCCTTTCATTTATTAATTGAATGAAAGAATATTGACATGCAAATGAATCAATTGAGCATTCGTGCAATAAATACGCAAATGAATCAATTGATCATTCAACAACTCTTATCGCATTCTTTTGACCTTCTCACTTTACTGTATTGTACGAAAGTAATGAAATCCCAAAGTAAAATGGATAACCTGTCTTTTGCTTAATTAGCAACTTTATTCTTCTTCATATTTTACGATCCAGATGTTATGTTAGAATTATGAAATCCTATAAATAAGCAACAAATCTAATGTTAAGTTCGTTCTTGTTCTCATTCCTGTTTTTGGTCTTAAATACTTGCTATCCAGAGCAAATAGTTACTTACAAAATTAATAAAATCAATACCTCACTGTATTCGAGCGGAGAATTTATTCAACTATACGGTAAATAACAACAATATATATTTCATCAATATTTAACCAAAGTTTGAACACTTGAGTTCAAATTTTGAAATAACCATTCTTTGCTATACTGGAGAAGAGAAAATTAAATACGAAAACTTATAAGAACCAATATAAAATTCGAGATTTTAATCTTTCCAAAATTCTAAGGATTACATTTGGTGCATCAGCCGTTTTTCTTTTTTTTCTTCTCTCCTTTTGTCTTCCTTATAAAATTATTGCTCCCACATTCGTTTTCCAATAATTTTGGGGCCGTCCCATGCTTTGCCTTGACTTGCTTTGCTTATTTTATACTACTTGCTCTAATAATTCCAGAAACAGAAGGCGTACGTTTTAAGCGGGGCCGACTGGAATTGTGAAATTTTGGTGTAATTGAATACCAAAATTTTAATTATCTGTACTAACAAATTGATAATAGTCGCGCCCACGGGGCCGACGCCGCGGTAGCCCTGTCGAAAATTTCCAAATTTAAGAAAAAGATAGGAATTAAGAACCCGTGCAAAGCACGTAAAACTAACTTGCTCTTGTACCTTGCTTTTAATTGAAACTTTGCTTTTGCTATTGACCTTTTTTTGAATTGTTTGTTGAAATGAATATGAATTTTGTTTAAAACTATTTGAATTTTGTCATAAACCGATTTGAGGTTCACTTGAGTTACTTATTATTCGACCAGGAGGTTTTCGATTGATCCTCTAGGTTACATTAGGGAGATTCGGCTAATTCCTAAAATAGGACTTACAAATTTCGGTTTTTGTAAGTACGATACCCTACTGCTTGTCGTATGATATAACCCTAGTAGGTAATAGACTGATCACCTATCTACCATATAAACTAGAAAAGTGAACAGGACAAAAATAAAAATTTTCCACATTTAATACAATTGTTATGAAAAATTTTGAGGTTGATTAAATTGAAATTCTCTTTATGACTGAAAGACAGTCTAAAAGAACGAGAGGATTAAAACCATTGTTTGATAGTTCTCATCTTGAAAGAGTTGAAAGAGACAGACGCAGAGCATTAAGAAGAGAAAGGGAACAGAATTTGACTAGATCTTTAGACGTAACTATTACGCCTGGATTACCTTCTATTGACTTGGCAAGCGATCTAAGTGAAGATAGTAATATTTTAAATTTTCCGGATAGAGAGTCTATCGGTTCTCTTTCTTTCACTCCTTCCATAACTCCAACTCCAAGTCCTAGAAGAGTTATTCCATTTGATATTCTGGAACTATCCAATTTAGACAATAGGGAAAATTCTGATTCAACTTCCGAAGAAGAATCTGAAGAAAGCTTAGACGGGACTTTGTCCACTACTTTAATTAATCCAAATTTAACGTTCGAATCAGGATACGAAAGTCGATTATATCCAGATCTTGAGAATACAGAAATTAAAACTCCTGTTGAATCTCGATCACCCTCGCCATTTACTACACCTATTGAAAACATTCCAATCATGTCTAGTACAGGTGCTGGAGCCACTGGTGGCACTACTGGCGGTAGTGGTGGAGCCACAGGTGGCTCCACTGGCAATGCTGGTGGAACCACTGGAGGTACTACTGGTGGTAGTACAGGTGGTACTGGTAATACAGGTAGTAGCACAGGAAATACAGGTGGTGGCACTGGTGGTGCTACAGGCGGTGGCACTGGTGGTGCTACAGGCGGTGGCACTGGTGGTGCTACAGGCGGTGGCACTGGTGGTGCTACAGGCGGTGGCACTGGAGGTGCTACAGGAGGTGGCACAGGTGGTAGTTCTGGTAGCACAGGTAGCTCAGGAAATAGTGGCAGTACTCATGTTCCCCCAGTAAACGTGGCTTTTTACACTCCTCCGGGCTTACTCACATATGATGGAAAAGAACGTGGTTTACCCGCCACTGAATTCATGGATAAATTTCTGGCTACAGCTTACGTTCAAAAATGGGCAGACGCTCATAAATTGTATCATTTCCCTTTGTATTTAACCGATACTGCTCGTAATTGGTGGTCTGCTTATAAACATGCTCACAAGAGAGAATTTACAGCTGATCCAGTCAATACTGGACGGCATTATGTACCTCCCACGTGGAGAGAAGTGGAAAAACAATTTAAAATTGATTTCAAGTCTAGATTAACTGATGACCAGTTAGAAAGCAAATTAAGAAATAGACGAAAGAAAGATGATGAAACTATAGAACAATTTTATTATTCAGTCATGCGCATGTGCGACCAAATTGACCCAAACATGGCTAATAAGAAAAGAATGAATTATATCTTGAAAGGATTACATAACAGATCCATAGCCACTGCTGCATGGGCAACCAATCCTTCCACTCCTCAAGAATTATTGCAATTCCTTGTCAGGGCTGAGGAGTTAGATTTTATTATTGGTAGAGAAAAATCTTCCAAAATTAATGCTGTATCAAAAGACACAACTGTTGACCAATTGATTGGTGCTGTGTCACAGTTGACTAAGGATGTAGAGTCCTTGTCTACTCATGTAAATGTTGACAAACCTCGACATAACAATCCACGAGTTAGTCGTGGTGGAAATCATGAAAGAGGAAATTCGCGTGGCAGACAACAGTATAACTCTCCAAGAAATTCTAATGATAGATCCAGTGCCCAACAGAATTCTTCAACTAAAGCACTTGTTCCATATCGAGGTCAAGCTCAAAGACCTACCCAACCTCGTAGAGGTTTCATACAACACAGAACAGTTGACGGCAAACCCGTTTGTAATTATTGCGGAAAACCCAATCATTTGTATAGAGATTGTTTTACTCGTCAACGTGATGAAAGGAAACCCTCTGCACAGATTAATGCTGTGACAGTTGAAGAAAATGACAATGAAACGGAAAACTCAAATTAGCAGCAATGCCTGAGGACATTGTTGCTACTGTAGACTCTGATATCCTCAATGTAAATAATGATAGAAATAAAGGGCCTGGTAATATTGAATGTGAAATCTACACTAAAACTGTAAAATCCGAAGCCGTATCACAATATAGTTATCGAGGAATTATAGATACTGGAGCTGAAATTAGTCTCCTTAGCGGAAATTGTCTAATGGATCCGAACATTTCTCCTTTAAAGCACTCTGATACAAAATTAAAAACTGTAGGAAACACTCCTTTAACTGTACTTGGACAACGCAAAATAACGATTCAATTTAAGCAAGATGGTCCTGAATACGTTCATAACTTTATTGTTGTGGATAATTTAAAATATCC
>WJEZ01002451.1:0-13464 GCA_009869925.1 Thalassaphorura encarpata | reverse complement strand
AGTGCAGAGCGATAATCTCCAAATAGAATTGGGTTCCTTAGAGCATAGTCTCCATATTCCTCGAAATAATCTTCAATAATTTCTTCAATGAACTCATTAACCAGTTGGGTATCCTGATCAAATAAAAACAGTAATTTTGAAATGTTGTTACTCAAATCAGCTTAAAACCAAAATCTCATTTGTAAAGTAGGTTCTGAGTACAGAATTTAGACATTTAGTTAGTTTTGTTTTACGGTTTTGGATATTAGACGATCGCAGAAAACTCTGCAGCATTCATTTCTCCAAACTCTTATAATTTGCTTGTTGATACTGAAGTTTGCTGGCGTAGTTTGGCAAAGTCCACAGTATACTTTTGACAAGTCCCGCATATTGAAAACATAATGAAATTTGGATGGTGTCGGTGGAAGTTCACGTAGTAGAGTCTATATTTTAACCCAAGGTGTACATCAAATAAGTTTACTATAATAATTTGACTGCAATACAAGTTATTTGAAAGTAAGTTACGTCAAAAAGTAGTAATGTTGCCTTGGTCAATGGGTTGACTAGATCTTGGATGTTTTCGGGGAAAGTTTGGAAATGTGCACCAAGAATTGATGTGTACACATGAAACAAGACTTGCCTTGTGGGGAAAGCCACGTTGTACACAGAGAATAACGAAATAAATCTGAAATACAAATTT
The DNA here is from genome assembly GCA_009869925.1 of Thalassaphorura encarpata. NCBI lineage: Eukaryota > Metazoa > Arthropoda > Collembola > Poduromorpha > Onychiuridae > Thalassaphorura > Thalassaphorura encarpata. The sequence goes on along the minus strand of WJEZ01002451.1, from coordinate 12,785 downwards.
GAATTATAATTATTAGGAGGGTTTGTGTTTCCGATTTGAAATCAATGTTCCAAGTCTAGTCGCCACATTGCACAGTTGCTGAATATTGTCAATGACTTAGGCATGTATGGCTCAATAAGCCCGGGGTAACGAAATACCATGCAAAAGATCAAGCAGACATTTAACTAGCGATAATAATTTTGCATGGCCAAGGTTTTCTCGGATCGCTCCAAGTGAAACTAAAATATATCCAAACTTATTCGAAACAAACCTCGGATCAATGTCATTACGACCACCGCCTGCTTTTCCCATTGCTGCGATGTATCCTGTAATAGAAATAAATTAATTACTTTATAAAGAAGTTTCATCTCACTTGCTTACCAATATCCTTGATGAACTTCCAGTTAAGTTCTTTCCCACGATCATACATGCCACCCTTTTCTATTAGAAGCTTTAGCCAAGCTATCGGCTGCATTGTACCATAACTATCCACCTAGAACCAAAACGAAGTAACTATAAAGGCTCTAAATCTAATCTATAACACATAGAAAATCACTCATGTACACCACAATAATTAGACTTACGAATGGCATGTTCATATCATCTAAGAAAGATAAAATATTTAAAATATAAGTATAGAACAAGAGATGCTTGTCCAAATAAACTGTTATAAATAAACTAACCTATGAAGACCAAAATTCTTTTTCCGGGAGGTGGTCCATACGTATCTCTTGTTCTTTTTTCGACATTACTTTCTATATTGCGCTGAACATCCATTGAAGAGGTTCTTGACGAGAAATTCATGATTAGAGGCAGAGTTGAATGACGGTCAAGGCTGTCCACATATTTTTGACAAGTTGCTGTTTTTGAAGTTCCAGTCTCTCCAATCAGAACAACTGGCCGTTTAACCTTCATAATTAGAGACACTTATTTACGCATATACTTACTTGTTTGATTCCGTAAAGAATAATTTAATTTGTAATTAACCTTCTCCATCAATTTGAGAACCCAAGTGGATTTTTCAGTATCAACAGTGGGGACTAGAATTTGTGAAAATTTCAGCTCCGGATTGTACTCATAAGGTGGAACTAAGTCAACCCAAGGCATCCATTCCCTGCTTGCCTCCATCCAAATATATTCCGACAACTTTCCACGACTTGTTGGCATTTCACCTTAAACAAAGATTTTCAAGAATTTTTAAAAAAAATACTACCCTAAAACGACTAAAAGTTGACCAGAACTTACCACTCTTGGCATTGTTGTCAGTATCTGCATACTGTTTCAGCTGTGAAAGCTCTCTAACGTAAGTATCAAATACTTGGGAACTCTGAGGCACAAGCGCAGCTCCCAAAGACTAAATGTATATTCATGTACTCATTGGAATATGTTCGTCCTTAATAAAAATAAATAATTAAATAATAGAATAATTAGATTACCCAGTAGGTAGCATGCAGAAAAAACATTTCCGTATCTGGTGTCGGATTTGCTGGCAAAATGGCATCCAATGTGTAACATAATTGTGTGACCTGTATTATTAAACATTCTTCATAATTCTGATACAAAAATAAAATTTATATTCGAGTTACCATGTTAAGATCAGTTAGTGGGATAATAGTTCTGAGTTTTTGACCTTGGACATCATTCATCATTCCTTCGTGGATTAACTCAATTAATTTCGGAATGTATTTTTGATAAAGACTTGTCAATTCGTCTTGCTCATTTATAGGTCTATTGAGGTGTGGGAAAATAAATATTTATTTAACGTAAAATTTTATGCATTTCTAAGCCCAACTACAAACCTGCGTTTAACCCAGCGCTTCCAATAGGGATCGTATCCCAAATTCTTTGGGTCAACGTACACCATTCCTGCTCGAGATACAGTAGCTGGAGAGGCGTACTGCAAATCTCCAACCTATAAAAGGTCAACGCATTATCATCTACTAAACTTAAAATTATGAAATTCCTGAGATTTAATTACCTCGAATAATAATGCGCAGTGTTTTTGCAAACGAATTCTCTCTCCATTCGGCAATGTCAGCAATTTATTATCATCCATGACAGAGTTCATATTTTCAACCCATAGTGCATCGACGTCACCTAAAGTTAGCAATTCAAAATAAAAATTGCTTCTTCGACTATGATCAAAACGAATTTTACCATCAAATAATATGTAACGGCGTTCCTTCTTCTCCGTTGGATGATTTATTTCACGGAAAATATTCGACAGTACACCATCGGTCCAATCTATTTGGAAATCATGAAATGGAAACTTATATTTACTCTTCCAAAAGTCAAAACCTGTTGTTATCTTACCTCGGGTAGCTGGATTGAGAAGTCCATAAAGTTCATGTACACTGCAAGCCTTTAATAAAAACAGTCCAAGGAAAAGTAAATTGATATATTTATTAGAATTTTGGCATAGTGAGTTACCTTTGGATTCAATGTGAAAAGCTTTGTGTTCAAACCTAGTTTGGTTTGACCTTTACACAAACTTTGAATAACAATCGTTTTGCCGCCCCCAGTTGGCCCTGAACCGGAAGTCGATACAAGACATACATTTTAGTAAATTATTTAGTCTCTTATTAGAAGGAAACTGGATAGGCGATTTCCATTACCTACAACCATTGTTGTGTGCCTGGTCATCATAGTTTCGTACAGCTGAACCACTTTGTCGACCTTAACGAGAAATAGCCAGTTATAATTATTGTGAAATCATGAATATTTTAGTTACTTGATTCGACTGGCATACCTGATCGGAGACAATAACATAGTCTTCTTCTTCGAGTGCTTGTTCTACCGCACCGTTAAAATCTTCATACCTGACTCGAGGACAATCTAATCCTGGGAACAAGTCTTGAATCAACCTAATTTTTTCCAAAATTTTCAAAATTTAATTTTTAGAATCGTCTTTTCTTTTAACTCAACGTGTCTGCTTTACCCAAGGAACAATGGAACATCATCAAAAACGAATTTGGGTAAATTCATGTCACGTACTGAAAACAAAATCGGAAATGTAATGCCTGTAAAGTTGAGAAGAATGCTGACTTTAAAAAAAAAGTTGGAATTTTACATGCTCTCATTAAAACAATGTCCTCATCCAAATCAGGAGCTGCTCGCTTCAGCTCTCCGTGCCATAACCAAAACAGATTTCAATGCCCGAAGACCTGTAGAACGAAAACATAAAAGTAATATTTAAAAGAGCATAAGCAAAAGGTGTAGTGTAATATTGCAAACCGAAATCGTAATGATGGCGCTTGGAAAGCTGGCCCTTTGCTAGTGAATAAAGAACGGTCATTTTCTTAGCTAAGATCTTGGCCTGAAGAAAGCCCTCAGAAAACAACATGATTAGACAAATCTGGAAAATAAAATTATTTACTGCATGATATGATATTATTCATTGTATTGTTGTATGAAAAATTTGTAAAAACCATTTCCAAATCTGGCACAATGCATACAACTGGTCGGAAAAGAGCCTTGACAGATTCTGGAAGCTCGGTACGCCCAGCTGTTAAAGAAACAAATCAATGAGGCTTTATTTCATATTTTTGTTCAACTATCATTTAAAAATTAAATTAGTCATTCCGGACATTCCAGAAAGTAATCAATATGCTTCAAAAAGCCAGTATCATACCATAGCCCTGAAAAGAAAAGAAAAGGAAAGTAATTAACCATTCTAGCTTTAACTTCTAATCTACATAATTTGGATTTTAAAAGGACAAACCGGGTTCATAGTGATGAAGATCCCAACCTTTGAGTCCAGTTTTATATCCCTACCGTCAAACTGAAACATATTGGTGTCATGAAATTAGATAAAAGACAGAGCAAGGATATGTTTAGGGGGTCGCCTGCTTAAAAATGCTTTCACTTTGTGAAGACGTGCTCAATGATAAAATGGGCAAACTTTCTAGAGCCAATTTCATCTTATCAATAAAACTCTTACCAAAAACTCTTTCAGCTTGAGCATAAGTGCATTTCTGATTGTGCGAATCTGAGTTGAAATCACCGAGAGCACAGAAATGTCAATTCGGTTGAACTCATCAAAATCACCTTAATGAAGAATACAAATATGATACACAAATCAAAACTTTGCTTTTAACGAAATTCCTAATACAGATAGGCTTACCCCCAAGCCCCACACTGACAAAGTCCAGAAAAAATTGTTCCAATAGCTCTAAAATCCATATTTTCTCCACAATTTGTTACAATACAGAGTAGCCCAATCGCTTTTGCCAAGTCTTTAGTCGTTTCAGTCTTTCCTGTAGTAGACAGATCCAAATGGATAAGAACTTTTTGGCTGAATTGATCACTTTTCAGTGTTACCTGTTCCTGCAGGTCCAGCAGGTGCGCCACCGAGAAACAAAGACAAGGCTTGCGTAATTGTCAAATATATTCTGTCAGTCAGTGGAGTAATAACCAGGCGTCCATTGAGTCCCATGTACTCATATCCGTACTCAAACACTCCAGTACATTGTTTCACAATGACCCCTGCGGCTTCTTTGGTCCATAGGAATCGCAACTGACTTTCCCACTCAAATTCTTGATCATCCAATATGCTGGATGCAAACAAAAGTTAATATTTTGCCTTTTCAAAATAGCTCAACTGGTGGACTGACCTGTCTCTAACAAAAGTCTCGACAATATCTCTGGCGTGAACATCAATAATGAGACAAGTGTTAAACTTTTTCCTATCATTTGCCCCAAGAGGAGTTCGCACAGTCACTACAAGATCATCCAGTTGTCTGTTCAAATATTCTAAGTATTCCTTCATCGCTCGCTTTTCTCCCTAAATATAAAAATACACATTTGCTCAAATTCCTTTCGTACAACTTTCACTTTTAATGTTTATTGGTCTATAATAGTAAAACCTGTTTCACTAGGTGAAAAACGTTTTCGACTTCAGCTGTCCACCAAATTTGGTTAGCAGCTAAAACTACCATGCCTTGAAAGTCTAGCATCCATGATACGCGAGGTTTGTACATTTTTCCATAATAAAAAACAGCTTTTTTGGTAATGAAACGATTTGTTTTTTTCATTTCTGCCACTACATCGTTCATCCATTCTTCTATGCGACCTTTGCATGGAACACTTGATTTGAAATCCATCTCTTCATCCTAAAATTTTTCGACAATTAAAATGCATCATGAATTCAAGAATCCGACCAGTGGTAACTTATGGGGCATCATGAGACTAGTGACAAAATCTAACCTCGGCTGACACCATTCCATGAACCATTGTCATGTCGTTGGGAACATCTTCCATTTTTAAGGCAGCGACATTATCAAACATCTAAAGTACAATCACCCAATGCTAAAGGTTTACTCTCTACACATATATTTGCCAAACATTTTGTCACAATTGTAGTCTTCGAAATTACCTTAATCATATGCTCTTGAACACAGGATGGAACACCTGTACCTATTATCGACAGTAATTCGTCATCCGATACAAAGAAAAATCTTGGAAAAGAATTTCTTTTGGACTCAAGATATTCATTTAATGACTTCTGGCACCGATCCAAACCATCTATTAATGCCTTGAAATCGTTGAGTCGATTTGGAACGTGACAACAATCTTTCACATTAGGTTTCTTCATAGTGTTTGCCATGACCTAATATAATGATTATGTCAAGATTTTCAAGTATTAAATTGAAGTTAAGTTACATATTATTATTACCTGTCGATATGTTTGATCAATGGAGTCAAATCGTTTGGCTTCCTCGGCCAGTTGAACCCTAATATCTCCAGCCGTAAATATTCCTGCAATCATGTAGTGTTGAATTAAGCTGCAGAATCGAAACATTATGAAGAATCTTACCTTCCAAGTACATCCACTTTCGTTGTAAAACGAACCAAACTTCCATCACTTCACTGATCACTGACAATGTCTTTTCGAGTACACTCACAACTGAAAATATGAAAGATAATTAATTTTTTACTGTATTTATAAATAATACGAACCGTCGTAGAAGGGTCCAACGAAGCGTGACGCAGCGATGCCTTGCAGGGTCACCATATTGTCTTCCAACAGTTGCATCATATCTTCCATTGGTCCAATAATCCATCCNCAGGGTCACCATATTGTCTTCCAACAGTTGCATCATATCTTCCATTGGTCCAATAATCCATCCGCGATTCTCATTATTTTTGATATTTTTTATGATGTTGAACTTATATTTTCCCCATGTCTAGAAATTGCATGATTAATTTACAAACAGGTTCAGGAGCCTGTTGAGGCTTTAACCTTAGCATTTTGTGTACGAAGAAATAAACCATATAGAGTTTAGCAATAAAGCGCGTCGCATAAGTAGAGGCACTGATTTTACTTTTCTGTCAATAAAATCTAATTTTGATTAAAATTATAAAACAGAGCCTCATAAAGGGTCATTACTTTCGTTCGACGTCGGTTTGGAAGTGTCTTTGTATCGCTATACGAAAGAAAGAGGGATTTACAACGCTAATTCCCCCTTTGTACTGTCAGATCCAAATTCGCCATATACGAAAAACCATGTCCCAAATTATGAGGTCATTTTATATACATGTAGTTTCAACGGGTTTAAAAGGTCTCATGTTTTGTCACGTGTTCAATAACACATTGCGATTAGCCTAAAGTTGCAAAACATGCTGTGAAACCAGCAGCGTCACGCTGCTGGCTCTAATAATCCTTTTGAAAATGTTTACCTCAAATACCTCTACTTATAGAACACGAATAAAAACTTCATCCCAATCCTTAATTCAACGAAAAATTGGAATAAGGATTTGGGATTCAGTTAGGATGTGTAATTTATTTACCTCAGTAAGTTCTTTAACACATTTTTCAATGTACAGCTCCTTCACGGCACATGCAATGATTTCTCCAATAACGTCTGCAAAACGGTGCAATTCCATCGAAAACAATTTTCCCAGTGTAAACCTGTCAGGCGTCATGTCAAAGTGCACACCTATTAGCAAATATTCGTTGTAACAATGGTAAAACTTGTGCTAGATCCGAAATTATTGTATTCTGTACCAGTTTTATTCATAAGAGTGATCCAATGTCGTTCCCTAAGTGCTTCGTGTTTTAGGTCGACAAAGAGAGGAACACTACGCTTGAATTCCTTCATCCTCTCTTCAACGCTTTGTCCAACCAAACTTTGTCGGAGTGGCTTTGGCAATTTCTTAAATTCTCGAATGTACTCCTCAATTCCATCTACGAGGGCTTGAGGGTTGAGATTCACCCATAATGTTTGCGACCAAATCGATTGCGCCTCCTGTGAAATGAATGTCATTAATTCCTTATATTTATTTAGATAAACACTAATCAAGTTACCTTTTGTGAAAGGTAAAGATTAAAGAGTATATCCATTGTATCCATATCCTTCGACATCTCCACTAATTCCGGATAAAGTGTGAAATCTAGTCCAAAAAGTTTTTCTGAGTTTGCCATATCAGCTTTTTTCTTTTCAATTTGTTTAAATTCCTCGTGATATTCCTAATGAATGGAGAAAACACCAAATTATCATATTTAAAAACATGCTGAAAACAATCCGCTTCAGAAATGCAAAGAACTCACTGCAAGAAGTTCTACACCTCGATCCAAATCAGCTCCAACAGTCCCAGGGCCTTGCGTATAGTAACGTTTAACAAATGCCAACACTTCAGCCCTAAAATTGTCTCTCTCCTGCATTGTAATTTTTTTAAACCGACTTTTCACGGGTTCCATTCGTTTTGCCACAACTTTAACTTCATGTAACCATAATAATTGCCACCTTCGCCACGTGTCTTCAAGCAACTGCACCTCTTCATCCGCAACCTAATTGAGTAAAAGATATTTCAATTTCACCCAAGGTCCTAACATAATAGCAATAGTTCTTACCTCGATATTGTACATATCAAGAACAGCATATCTGGTAGTCAAATCCACGTAACGTGCTTCCATATCCACAGTGGAATCTTGAATTGATTGAATCGTAAGAAATACAATCTTTAAATCCTCAACGGTGCGTGGAACTATGTGCAAGTCATCCTCGAATTTCTAGTTTCAGGTATGCGAATAAGTGAAATCGCTAAATAAAATCATGTATTTTATAATCGCCACTTCTTACAGTAACAATCCTGTCAATCTCGCTGTTGAGATCCTTCGTACTTGTTGATAAATATTGACCTAATTTTAGTACCCACTCCCGAGCATGTCTACAAATTTCACCCAGTAATGGTCGCATATGCACGCGGACGCAACCTTCTGTTCTGTAAGATGGCATATCCGTAACCCGCCGAGCAAGTTCAGTGTAAAAAGACATTTTGTCATCATAGGTCTGGACAGGGGGGTTTTTTGCAGCAAATCCTTCCACTGTTTTCTCTTTATTAAACCTCCAGAGATTTTGGAATTTACGATACCTGTATATCATTAGAGACAACATATTTTCGAAATGTACAGAAGCATACACAGAAAGCAAATGTATTCACCTTTTCAAGTGAGTCCAAATAGTTCTGAGAATTGTCTGCAAGTTTTCTTGAATTTGAAGCAGGAGCTGCAAAATCCTAGGAACACGGCCTACATCTAAATAGTACGAATGGAAAAAACGCTCCCGGTTTGGACCTTGATATATACCAGGGACTTCGGTGCATGTTCCCCGCATCCAGCGAATAAAACTCTTTGATCTGAAAACGAATTACATGTAGACAATATATTTAAAGAAGAGCGAAACAACATATTCAACTTGCAAGACTGACCCCTCAACACATTCTCGTGCAGCCGATGTTACCATTATGTATATTTCGTGGGGAGTTGGAGTTAGTCGAATATTCGGTACGTGGAGCCCAGCCTCAATGTCAAACAACGGATCAGCCACAAGCATTCGCTTTTCAAAAGCGTACAAACTTCTAATGATAACCCTAGAAAGATATAAAATTTATATTATAATGTTGCGTCTTTTCCAATTTTCAAGACGTTTAGTAATGGTGTTACTTAGTAAGAAAGTGAAATATTCGCTTCTCCCATAGTGTAAAATAGCGCTGAAACGTTTTCATTTTGCCCGTTGAGCTATTATAAATTAGTGTTTCTAACTTCAAAAATAGAGGAGGAAGTCCGCGATACTGCAGCATTAGTCTCTCCCAAACACGAAATCGATGTTTTGCCCAGTATTGAAAAAAGTCCTAAACAAAACCAATTCAGATAAATTGATGCAAACAAGGCGTACAATTATGGGAATGAAACTGGCCATACCCAGCAATCCAGAATTGGTAAAGCATAAGTTTCCTTCTTGTAAGGCGGCTCTTTGTATAGCGCACCTTGCTTAATCACGAAAACACGGATACGAACGTCCTTTGCAACTTTTATGACCTGAAGAAATATGTTAAAATAAAATACTACGAGGCTTAACCAGCAAATAATAATTTAACGGCTGGCAAACTGCAGAACGAACCTCGCTTACAACTCCTTGGAATTGCTGATAGTACTGAATGAACTGTTGCGGCATATTCGGGGATTCCTAAGGCTGTCCAATTTAAACGTTTCACTCCCTGCTCAAAACTTTTTTCAATATCTTTTATGGATTTCTCCATTAATACAGTCTATAAAAGAGATGGGGATTAAATAATTGTCTAAATAAGGAACCCATATAAGAATAAGAGTATTTCACCTCATCTGGATTTAGCCGTCTTCGTATAGTATAATATGTCTCCAAAAGTGTTGTTAGCACACGGTAGTTGCTGATATATTGATTTCGTTGTAATGCAATGTTCATGACTAAAAAATAACGTGACATTTGTATTACTATACTTTATAGTTCTCACACTTAATTCATAAGCACAGGGACTACTGATGTCAAAGTTCAAGTTCAACGAAAAAAGAACAAAATATACATACTATTTTCGGTAATACGATATCCCATTTGTTCCAAGTGGAGAGCTTCTTGTACCATCTCTAATACTTCTTTCGGAATATTAACTTTGTATGCCCTTTTGTTTTTGCTGATAGCCAGATTTTGTCCCACTAATTAATTAAACACGTATGAATTAAGACCACTTAATTTGAACATGTTTTTAAATAATTACATTCTTTCGTGGCCGGGACTTTGATGAAAACATTTTTCCTGAGACAAGTGCTCATAATTTTGGATGCTCCTTCACACCAATGCTGATACCAGGAGTCTTCATAATGTCTCATTTGCTTGGCAAGTGACAAATATTCTCCACAAGCCTGTTGTCCAATATCAGTGCTAATGACGTCTTGTTGAGTGCGGAATCTAACGATAGTGCCTTTGATATGATAGAACAGAGCACGAACCCACCAGATGCGACCAGCTATCGGTGGATTGTACTTTAGAAGCAGAGGTTTTTCTTTATTCGCCTGGATAGGTTAATATTGAGATAATATTACAGACAATAGGAGAATGAGATATTATATCACGGCACAGTAGCACAATGTACTTACCTCAAAGAATTCTTTTACGTGTCGAACTTCCTGTATATAAATCAGGAGTGTGTCATCAAACTTTTTCATGAGTTTAGCATGGATTCCTTCCCTTGTTTCGATGAATTTGAATTTCATTAACATATCAAATGCACTATCCGCGTTGGTAATGCTCCTAAATGCCTCTTCAAAAAATATTTTAGCCTCTGACTCTAAAACTCTAACATCTTTTCTTAAACGGTCCAATAGCTCATTCCAGAGTTTGTTATTTGAAGCCACAAATGGATCAAATGCCGTGAGATCAATAAAGGGTTTGACAAGTAAATGCGTTTTCTTCAAGGCACGGTCAATATTCGTCGGATCTCCAATAACAGCTTTAATTTCCCTACCAAAGAAATTTTGAAATTCTAAAAGAACTCCTGCAATTTCTGCCAGATGCTGAGCAATGACTGCACAATAATCTGTTTTTGGAAACAATCTGGTTCGATCAAATTCCCATCTAGCAACATTTCCAGCCTGCTCAATTTGATCACGTGTGTTCAGATAACACTCCTTCCACGTAATGAGAAGGGCTCGTCCAGCTGGTTTGACAAGTAAATGCGTTTTCTTCAAGGCACGGTCAATATTCGTCGGATCTCCGATAACAGCTTTAATTTCCCGACCAAAGAAATTTTGAAATTCTAAAAGAACTCCTGCAATTTCTGCAAGATGCTGAGCAATGACTGCACAATAATCTGTTTTTGGAAACAATCTGATTCGATCAAATTCCCATCTAGCAACATTTCCAGCCTGCTCAATTTGATCACGTGTGTTCAGATAACACTCCTTCCACGTAATGAGAAGGGCTCGTCCAGCTTCTGCCACTCCAATAGCAGTCATCGGGGGTCTACATTATTGTTGTAAAACTATTATCATCACAATTCAAAATGGTAAATAAATGAAGGTAATGCAGATTTGAAATATACCTTCTGAAAAGAACCCTAGGGTGGAGAACTGCTGATGCCTTATCATACAGAAGCTTTCCTATCTTTTCGAGCATAGCACACATTCGCTCTTCTTTGTTCTGATGGCGAGAGAGTATCCACGTTATTTGCAAACCTTCCATTATATGAGGTATCGAATCAGCCATTTCACTGAAACTTTGTGCATGAGTTAGCCTCTGCAACAACGAACAAGGTCGTAAATTATGCCATTCAATGAATTTGCTCGATTTCATGATAAATCGAAAAGCATTCCAGTCTCTTAGAATAACAATACAATGTACACATTAAAAACCATCACCTTTAAATGCCGTTCATTTATTTCTTCTGCCCCTTCCAATTCTTTTTCTTCATCCCCTCCACTTTCTTCAGGGGTAGTGGTCTCAGCCTCCGCTGCATCTCGAAGCAGGCGTTTACCGTCCATTCTAATCAAAACCTGAATCAGGTAAGTGCGTAGCTGTTAAGACTGGTATATACAACCAAATAGGTTAGAAAACAGTTCAGTTGTTTTAGCAGTTGAATACGAAAATTGATTTCTCCGTTCAATTGACAACTTTTCACTCTATTGCCTCCTTCACAGTGCGGATTCTGTTTTCATTTGGTCATCGATCAAACTTGTTTGGGTTACCAGGCAGATGTAATTTATAGGGTCTCAATTGTATTTGTGTACCCTGATTATCTCAGGAAGTGCTATTAGGACCTTGGTTGATGGCTGGTTCGTCCAAATGCGGAGATTTGACTATAGTTCGGTAAAAATTTAATGACGCGGCACATCGATGCATGCATGTGAAAAATAGAAACGAATGATTGAACCTACTAACCTTCAGAAAAGGGTTTTCAAACCACTTGCGAACGGTTTAAAGTTAGAGGAATAATTTCAGAGTGCTTTAAACAGTTTATTTAGCCCAGTTCTCAGTCAGGGACTGACAACATCGAAATGTAAACAAGTAGCTATAGAAACTACAGCCCAATTTTTGTACTAGAATGCGTGTGTCTATACACTATAGCAGGAGCTCTTGCCTTCAAGATCTAGTAAGCAACAATAGTTCAAGAATAAAAATGAAACTAACTCGCTCCATCCACAGGTTTTGAGTTATGAAGAGGGGAAAATTGAGAATATTTGGAGTTTTGACACAATATTCTTTGATCTATCGAACATGGATGTTGCATTTGATATTACTGCATGAAGTCTTTGCGAGTTAAGATGCAACCATTTTAATTCACGCATCCAATCTCAGTAGGATGCAGAAAAGAATGTAATTTATTTAGTTTTCTTACTGATAACAAAATCATTTCCGATATTTTAGTGGATTATGCGACAAAATGTTAGATTTGTATGAGACGTGATTGTAATATGTTGACCAATAGCATGAGCATGGAACTTGAGGGCCATTTCTGTGATGCTAACGATGAGTAAATTAAATTCAAGTGATTAT
>WJEZ01002450.1:0-13467 GCA_009869925.1 Thalassaphorura encarpata | reverse complement strand
AACGAGTACTATACTCAAATCGTCGGTGGGGTAAATTGAATTGATATTTTTCTTAATACTAGAAGAAGAAGATTTCTGATGTATTTTCTTGTATTTTTCTCACAGAGTCTGGCTCTCATAACTATTTTCTTCTATTCCATTTTACAAGCTGTTGTTTTCAATGCAATGAGAGATGAATAAACTCAAAGTAGCTAGCAATGTCATTTGTTTCATTAAAATTACATTCTGTGCATTTTGTAACCCGAGTAATCATTCGAGGTCCAAGTATGAGTCTAAAAATCATGCAAAGCCAGGTCCAGATGCAATGCAGACAAAACTAAGTAATTTGACTATATGTTACCTAACTGCACAAATTTTTGTCATATTCGTAATGAAGGTGTTTCACCTCCTATCCTCTGATTTTCTGACATATTCTAGTCACTTGGCGACGGAGTTTTTAGCCTAGAGGCAAGATGAAGCTGGGCAGTCATTTTTTGTAATATTTTTCTTCTAAATTTTCTTCTGGAAGAATGGGAAGTTCTATTCTAAGGTTAGAAAGCACATGTAAGAAAAACTAATCAACCCGAATTTCAGTGGTTGGATCATCCAAAATACGGTCACACTCAAAAAAGCAAATCTCCGAGGACTTTTTGCCCAAACATGGGACTGTGAATTTTTGGATGCAACACGACTAGAAAATTTAGTTCTGAGCTTTCCATTTTGTCTAAAAACATGATTAGGATCCTTGCCCAATTCCTTGATTCGATTTGAAGTTGATGGACCCATAAAAACAACAGAATTACTGGCTCTGATCAAATTGGTTAATTTGAAGGAATTGTCTATCAAACAAATGGGACTTTTCTCCGTGTTTCCCCCTATGAGGCTCATGAATTTGCCCACATTTAAAAGACTCTTGATTGGAGTCCCTTGCTTAGAAACTTTATCAATCAGTGGAACCTTTTCAAATTCAATTAATTGGAATGAGATTTATGAATGGTGCGCTCAACTCAAAGAATTACACCAAGTGGATTTCGAAGAGATTTCTTACACTGGGATTGGAACGCTTGAACATGGATATGGATATGTTCCCCATATTAGAGGAACAAACGGAACGAACTTGAGTTAAATTTGTCACTTTAAAATTTGAATTGATCCAAGTTTTCTTTAAACTACTGCAAAATAAATCCTTGCCACTTTTACCTTCAAAAATTTTCTGATTAGTTTTAAATGAATAAGAAAAAAAGATTGGAGTAGCCGAAACAGATTTTATTAAATTGACCTCATAGTTTTTTAGGATTAAGCTAACGAATCAAGATAATTTTGGCTTTTCCAGCAATTGCTGTAGAATTTTGGAATCCACGGCTGCCAATGATGAACATGAACGGGATTTGCTGTATTGTTCAGTACATGAAGAATTTTGATTGTTGCGATTCCGAATTTTTGCTTTAGCATTGAGGGAGAAACTGCAAGGAACACATTTTCCCATTCCGCACAAAGCAAACGGCGTAAGACAATTCGTGAGAACATCCAAAATAGAATTTGAGTCTTGGAAAATCTCTTCAGAATTTTGGTCATGGGTGTATTTCCGAAATGCAACGCTTGACCTGTTCTTTTCTTGGGTTTGACTTTGAATTCCACATTTTTTAAACTCCGGGATTTTTTCTATTCTTTCTGCTGCGTGGCTATTCATTAGATTGCTATGCTACGTAGTTGTAGAAAAAGTATTGCTAAACTTATTTATTCCATTAAAGTCCTATCTTAAAGAAAATTATAGTCATCCAAAATCTCAATTTTTTTCAAAAATTGTGGTGACAATCACTGCCTCAATTTAATTAGCCTTGGAAACAGGAATTTGTGCATTTTGTGACCCGATTTAAAATTCAAGTTGAAAATGAAATTCAGATTTTTTGATTTTTTGATTTGAAAAATCTATTTTTGTGATGCATTAGTAATTCTTGGAATATTAATGAAGCTCTTGGGCCAAGATCTGAGAATTAAACTATAAAACGATTGTCGGTGTGGACAAATCTATTTCTCGGATAACCAGGCGGTCTAGAGGATACTTCCAAAAAAATTCCTCAAAAGTAGAATCATTTCTGAAGAAAATATAACGCATCAATAATTACTTTATATGCCAGATGATCAATTTCTTAGGATTCCATTGCAGAGCGAAAAGAGCATGTCTTAACTAACCGCATTGATAAAACCAAAAAACTAGAATAATTAATCCTTGCGCAAAAATTAAGTTCAATTAAGTTCAATTAGTCTAATTAAATTCCACTTTTTAACTACGTTCGTTCTGAGAGCTACGTTGTTATTAATTTTCGCGATGGAGGGAACGTTGGTTAAAATAAAGTCATTTTTAGAGCAAATAACTCCAACAACAATCAAAACAATTTGCTCAATCGGATTGATATTAAATCTCCTAAGTGCAATCGTTCTAACCAGACCACAGATGAGAAATAGTCATATAAACATTTTATTAGTTGGGCTAACATTCGCAGATGCGTCGTATTTGCTAAGTAGTATCTGTCGTTGGTCAGAGTTTGTAGAAGAGTTGGATTCGTACTGGATCGTAAGACAATTTTTCTACCTTTCTGGTAAGACATACACGAAAACTGAACACAACTATTCACTAGCATTACCTAAAATTTCAGCCCAAACATCATCAGTCTACTTGACCCTTGCAATTTCCATTGAGAGACTCATTGCCATCTATTGGCCATTCCGTGCTCGAACTCTGTTCACTGTAGCAACATCAAAATGGATCCTTTTGTTTGTCTTTTCATTCGGGGTGGCTATGGGTCTGCCTGGTTTCGTGTCTCAGTGGATGTATGATAAAGAAACTTTTAGGAATTTTTTTAATAATTACTGGACGTGGATTTATTTATTTATCAACCCTCTGATTCCATTTTTCGCACTCGTAATTCTCAATATTCTCATTTACATGCAGGTAAAGTTTAAAAATTGTTTAAACGCAAAATCTAAATTGTAATTTCTCATTTAGTTGAAAAAATCAACAAACGAACGAGCCACGATGAGAAATGAAGAGACAGATGAAGAAAACTCAGTTACAAAAATGCTCATTTGTGTCGTGGTTGTGTTTGGGATTTGTTATTCCCTTCAGTTTCCACGTAGTTTGTTTTGGTATTTGTACTCCGACAGTCCGGATGGCTCTGAATTTGAAGAATCATATCATCTGATTTGGTGGATTTCCTCCTACTTGAACCAAATCACCACCTGCATAAACTCCAGTGCCAATTTCATCATTTATATTGCAATGGGGAGGAAATTTAGATCAGAATTTACCTTAATTGCCTCAAGGTTGTACATGTTTAGAAAGTCGGACAGACAGCCTGAGATTTTAGAATTGGATGCGGTTAGGAGTTAGGGCCTCAAAGGCTAATATTTTAGTCTAGATATAAAACTTATTCGTCTGATTTGGAAATACCCCACCTCATAGTAAAAATGTGAATTACAATTTACACAGTAGGATTTATGAATCAAATGCGCTATTAAAATTTATCAATGAGTTGTTCTTGTTAAGTGTCATTGTAGCTTGAGACCTATTTTTTAAAAAAGCTTAAACATCTTGTGCCTTTAGAACGGGAACCTCGAGCTTCGAAATGAAATTAAAACTGTCGACTCTGTCAGGCAATTCCTTGAAGGTATTATTTCATTCAGGCCAGATGTGTTGGGACCACAATTTCTGTCATCAAATGGTCATTACATTTTGTCCAGAATTTTGATCATTAATTCCGACTCTTACCTTCGGAACAAACTCCAAATTATTGACAAGCGTAGACTTGTAAAAATAATTCTTAGTGTTCACGTCTTTCATATTGATTGATAATGATTAAATTATATTTGCTTTGCTACCTGCTAATGCTAAGCCATACATGCATATGCATAGTGCATAGCATTTACAGGTACAGAACAGACAGAATCCAGTTGTTTCATAACGACGTAAAAAGCAATTAATTTGTGATTGAATACACACTGCACTACGTAGAAACGTCAAGCCTACGTTTTTGTGTGTATTTGGACCACCCAATGTAAATTGTGCTTGGGCTTGGGCTTGTGCTAACGTCTATCTCGTTTCATGACTCAATCTGCATTGCCTTTCTGAGCATAACTGACACATGTGCCATCGTTTCATTCCAATTTCTGATAAATTTTAGTAATTTTATAACAATTATTGAGCTAATTTAATTAACAATGAAAGTGTTTGATCTCCTATTCTCTGATTTTGACCCCAGTAGTGTGAATAAAGTGAGTGTAGATTTAAGTTCAGTTGGAGAACCGTCCAAGTTGGCCTACGTACTGGAGAATGCACTCACAGTCTCTGAATGTGAATCATTGATTGCCACTTCCGAGAAAGTAGGCTACAGTCCAGTTCCTGTGAGTGTAGCAGGAAAAGACGAAGAAATTCACCCGGAAATACGCAAAGGATTTCGATTGATTATTGACGATGAAGAATTTGCAACTTCTCTGTGGTCTCGCATTGCCCCATTCATCCCATCAAAATTCTACGGTCATCGGATCGTTGGGCTAAATGAAAGACTTCGATTTTTACGCTATGGCCCAGGAGATAAATTTCAACCTCATGAAGATGCAAATTATTCTCGTCCGGATGGTTCAGCCATAAGTTTGCTTACGCTGCAAATTTATTTGAATGAAGGGTTTAGTGGAGGTGAGACAACATTCTTGGCTTATGAAGATTCGTCTAGACTTCCCGTTGTGCCTAAGATGGGGTCTATTCTTTTATTTCAACAAGATTTGCTACATGAAGGGTCAACTGTGAGGGATGGGTCAAAGTATACAATTCGGACGGATGTTATGTATACGCATGTTCCAATTGGGTCATAAGATATTTGTTACGTATAATATAAAATATCCAGTTTTAATTTTCAAAATCATTAGTAAATCAGAATTATAAATAATTTTGACACCCGCGTTGTATTTGTATACTTTATTCATGTTTGAATTTTTGTTAGAATTTTGACCTATTAAAAAAATAGATGACCAAAATCTGATTTCAATTCTGATTTGAAATTAGGCTAAGGCTAACAATTCTTTATAGTCTTACTACCAGAAAAAGTAAAAGTTGAACTTTCAGTACATTTTTCGTCCTCTGGACAATTGAGCTCAATTTCATTATTAATTCTGGAAGGTGATTTTTCCATGCATCAGGAACATTTTCTCTGAGACGGAATATTTTGCTGGAATAGTCTTATCCCAAGTCCCTAGTCCCATTGTATCCAAACCAATATAAACTTTTCTTCCTTTCATTTTGGCAAAGGCAATAATCCAAGGCCTAATACTCCACCGTTGTATTCACAAGTCAATTCTATTCCGTTGTACATGTCACTACTATTTTAAATCATATTTACAATCTTCGTCACTTGTACATGTGTTAGTAAATTTAAATTCAGCGTTCTACAAAGATGAAAAAAATGAAGCTGGGTTTGATGCCCAGCATTTTGTAGCTTTAACAGATTTAGTTGTTTCTGAGTTTAAATAAGGCTTATAAAGTGCGAAGGCTTAAAGGCATCGATGACCAATTTCAAATCCGAAGCCACAATAATCTGTAGGCGTAAAAATAAGCTGAAAGCTTAATGAGCAAGCCACAATCAGGAAAATTTTTATATGATACCAACTTGAAACTTGATGCTACTAATTAATAACTAACCGGATCTAAGTAACAAAAGAGTGAAAGATAACCACAAAATTTGCTTGCTAATTAATTCGCATAGCATGGTAAATTAAATCTTGCGTTTTTTGTACGATGCCGAGATATAACTAATGAGCAAGCCACAATCAGGAAATTTTTTATATGATACAAACTTGATGGTACTAATTTATAACTAACCGGATCTAAGTACCAAAAGAGTGAAAGATAACCACAAAATTTGCTTGTTAATCAATTCGCATAGCATGGTAAATTAAATCTTGCGTTTTTTGTACGATGCCAGGATGTAACAGACAAACTTGGCGCTATTTTTAATTGTTTCGAAATCATTACATTTTTATCTCTTAATTAAACCAAAAATATTGAACCAAAATAGTAAAAACTAAAATGCCAGATTGCATCAGGGCTAAAGGACGATTTTGAATTGAAAGATTTGGCGATGGAGTTGTAGTTGTTGTTGGCTCGGGTGTGTTAGTTGTCGTAGTTGTTGGTTCGGGTGTTGTTGTAGTTGTTGGTTCGGTTGTTGTTGTTGTTGTTGCTTCGGTTGTTGTTGTAGTTGTTGGTTCGGTTGTTGTTGTAGTTGTTGTTCCGGTCGTGGTTGTTGTTGTTTGCTCGGTCGTGGTTGTTGTTGGCTCGGTCGTGGTTGTTGTTGTTGGGCCGGGTGTGTTAGTTGTAGTTGTTGTTGGTTCGGTTGTTGTTGTAGTTGTTGGCTCGGTCGTGGTTGTTGTTGTTGCTTCGGTTGTTGTTGTAGTCGTTGGTTCGGTTGTGGTTGTAGTCGTTGGTTCGGTTGTGGTTGTCGTTGGCTCGGTCGTGGTTGTTGTTGTTGGTTCGGTTGTTGTTGTTGTTGTTGGTTCGGTTGTTGTTGTTGTTGTTGGTTCGGTTGTTGTTGTTGTTGTTGGTTCGGTTTTCGTTGTTGGCTCGGTCGTGGTTGTTGTTGTTGGGCCGGGTGTGTTAGTTGTCGTAGTTGTTGGTTCGGTTGTTGTTGTAGTTGTTGGTTCGGTTGTGGTTGTTGTTGTTGCTTCGGTTGTTGTTGTAGTCGTTGGTTCGGTTGTGGTTGTCGTTGTTGGCTCGGTCGTGGTTGTTGGCTCGGTCGTGGTTGTTGTTGTTTGCTCGGTCGTGGTTGTTGTTTGCTCGGTCGTGGTTGTTGTTGTTGCTTCGGTTGTGGTTGTCGTGGTTGGTTCGGTCGTAGTTGTAGTTGTTGGTTCGGTTGTCGTTGTCGTTGTTGGTTCGGTCGTGGTTGTTGTTGTTGGTTCGGTCGTGGTTGTTGTTGTTGGTTCTGTTGTTGTTGTCTCGCTATCTGAGAACGTGAACACGATTTTATCCAGTACATCCATACTCGCGCTAAAAGGTCCGGAAGATAATCGGATGATGATTTGCTGTTCATTCAGAAATTATATTAAAATTCCTATTTAAATCCTTATAGAGGAACTTTTAGAAATTTGAACTTACAGACTCTGGGTTAAACTCAGCGATTCCCGTCAGACTATATGCTTCAGAGTCAGACCAATCATCCACCAAATCCAATTGTATAGCATTAACCACAATCGAGTCATCATAACGTCTATACCTAAGTCGGGTCGTTGCATCAAATCCATTTGTAAAATGATGTAATGAGACTGAAGTTGGAATTGAACCAAGCCCACCCAACTTGCCTACACGAATGTAAATCTCACAAGCACGGTTATCGCAAGAGCTCCAAAATCCAACATTTTCAACCCCAGGATTTATAGTCTCATTTTTGCAAAGAGAATCAAAATCTTCAACGTAATTGCATAAATATGACGTTTGCTGGATAAGTCCCTTCTACGGCCTTTAATTCTTCTTCAGTGTCAATTGTAATTTCAAATGCGAAGCTAATGCTAGCAGTTAAAATTATTAGAAATACTAAGGAAAATGAACGAAAATTCTTGAGCTGATGCATTTTTGACGGTGGAAAAACAAAAGTGAATAAAATTATGGGGATCATGAGAATTTATGGAGAATTTGTAAACCGGCCGGCCACTTAATAAAATTTATGACCGTAAAGATAAGCTAATTTTTATATGTCTGATATTTGATATTGCTACATTTTATATTGCCAGTTTACCTGCGTCAATTTAATAAAA
The DNA here is from genome assembly GCA_009869925.1 of Thalassaphorura encarpata. NCBI lineage: Eukaryota > Metazoa > Arthropoda > Collembola > Poduromorpha > Onychiuridae > Thalassaphorura > Thalassaphorura encarpata. The sequence continues at coordinate 5,691 of WJEZ01002450.1, read as the reverse complement.
AATTTTAAGTATGGGATCATTTTTCAAGGAAACATTTTGTTTTACAGCTCGTAGATATACGGTTAGTTTAATTCAATGAAAATTTAAAGTCATAAAATATTTTAAACGAGATTAGTGGTCCTGTCGATCCAATAGTCACGCGACGCGTGTGGTGTAAATTATAAGCCACCTAATCTAATCTTTTATCCGGATGGAAACGAATTCCAGTAATAATTTCGTTTTTCTAATGAAATGTCAATAAAAAAATTTCTTTTATTGCTGCTCACTGAAATATTACAAAATCCACATAATGTGAAAATTTCATACCGACTTTTGCATGAAATAATTGTGAGCCTTCATTACAGGAATTGACGGCTGAGCATGGAACTAGTCCTTGCATAGAAATTTCCTTCATTAAACTTTGCATGGCCAAAGTTCCATACTGATGACTTCGATGATTTTTCTTTGTGAATAGCATTCCCATGAGTCCGTTGTTTGGAAGAACAATTCCACTCACAAGTTCTTCATCATTTTTCTCCGCCGTTCTTAGAAACACGCCACATGATGGATTTATTTTCATGAATCTTTGCATGTATTCCAATGAACCATTAGAGGCATATGGCCAATTCCTGCACATGAAATCAGCTCCAGCCTCAGCATCCAAAGATTTTATTGTTACTCCTGGTTTTAAACTAATTAATCCAATAAATTTATTTTGCTAATATAGATGTGATACTAAATCCTTTGTACGTACATGGGGTCAAAGTTCCAAGCATCAAATGGATCCTTGTAGTACAAGTAGCAAGGGCACACGTANGTGATAATAAATCCTTTGTACGTACATGGGGTCAAAGTTCCAAGCATCAAATGGATCCTTGTAGTACAAGTAGCAAGGGCACACGTAAATTTTATTATGTTTTACACGGAGTTCAATTTCCGTAATCATTGTTGCAACGGAAGGTCTAAGGGCTACAAAAATATGAGGTTCGTTCCATCCAAATATTTTAGAATTAGTCAAAATCATTTTTATAGATTCGTTTAACTTTGATTCTGGGGGTGCAGAGATTCCTATGTCTATTCCATTGTCCTGGATAAAAATAAAAAGATGTAGTTGTTGGTTCAAAAATTAATTTTAAGTTTAAAATAACCTCACGAATTGAAGTGATTACAATCCAAGTAGAATTTGGTTTAAGATCTATTCCGATTTCTTCATCCCAGGCATAAATATTTGCATTATCAGGATGTTTTCGAGATAGTAGGGCCATGTTGAATACCTGCAATGCCATAAAATAATATTTCATATACAATTTATCACATTTCACTATATATATCCAAATTATACATAGTCTCACATTTGCATCATGTGGAAGCCTTTGTCTCAATATTTCCAGAACTGATGCGTAGTTCTTGCCATCAGAAATAAGCTTGAATGGGTCTGGGTTCATTTTAAAAAATTACAAAAGTAAATAGTGGATTCATTTCACTTCTCAAGACTGAAAACTTTATCTTTTAAAAATGCTTCATTTGTGTTATGCTCTGCAAGATAAGCTTTAATCTCCGACGTATGACCTAAATAGGTTGACCGCAGACAGATAGGCCAGGCGTAGGCGTAACTTCTTAGTTCTTCAATGAAACCAATAAAATATGTGGTGTAGTCCCATTCAAATTAATTTTTATTGTGGTTCGAATTTTTTATACATTACAAAATCAATGTAATGTGAAAATTTCATTCCAACTTTAGTATGAAATAATTGTGAGCCTTCATTGTAAGCATCAACTGTTGAGCATGGAATTATCCCATGTGCAGAAATTTCCTTCATTAAACTTCTCATGGCCACAGTTCCATAGGAATGGCTCCGATGTTCTTTTTTTGTAAATAGCATTCCCATGAGTCCATTATTTGGAAGAACAAGACCACTCACAAGTTCTTCATTACCATTAGCCGTTTGAACAAAAATACCACTGGAAGGGTTAATGTCCATAATTCTACTCATGTATTCCAAAGAGCCTGAAGTAGCATAGCGCCAATTTTGGTGAAGGAAATCGGCTCCAGTTTTAGAAGTTAAAGATTTCATTGTTGCTTCAGATTTTAAACTAAAAATTCATGTAGTAATGCTATATATTGAATTTTAATATCATTTCATAAACTTACATAGTATCCAATTTCGAAGCATCTTGCGGATCACAATAGTAGTGAAAACATGGACAAATTGTAATTCTATTTCGTTTCACATGAGCATCAATTTCCGAAATCATTGTAGCAAGGGAAGGTTGAAGTGCTACAAAGATATGGGATTCATCCCATCCAAATATTTTAGAATTACTAAATATTTCTTGAGTGGTTTTGGTTAATTTTACTCCTGGAGGCATTGAAATCCCAATGTCTCGTCCCAGGTCCTGTAGTACAGTAATATAATTTTTAATTTTTATAGAGGTTTTGATTGATTGTGATTTAAAAATACCTCACGAATAGATGTAGTAATAATCCAAGTGGAACTCGGTCTAAATTCTGTCACACCAGGAGTTTCCTCGTCCCAAGCATAAATATTGACATGATTTGGGTATTTTGGAGATAGCATAGCCATATTGTGAACCTAGTATGCACAAAAAATCTCCTGATTAATTAATTTATTAATACCTCACGAATAGATGTAGCAATAATCCAAGTGGAACTCGGTCTAAATTCTGTCACATCAGGAGTTTCCTCATCCCAAGCATAAATATTGACATGATTTGGGTATTTTGGAGATAGCATAGCCATATTGTGAACCTAGTATGCACAAAAAATCTCCTGATTAATTAAATTTATACAAATAATTCTGCTACTGCCATACCGCTGCATCGTAAGGAAGTCGACCCTTCAAAATCCCTAGGACTGATTCGTAATTCTTAACACGGATAAATGGAGAAATGTCCATTTTTAGTGCAATTGGATGAAGTACAGATTTTGTTGGTCTTCTGAATCTGAATGAAAGTTGATGTGTGTAACTTGTGAATGTCAAGTCAAGTGTACATTTTTGTCTCGTACACCCATTAGGCATGATAAAGTTAAAATTAGTTGTTATCACTAACCATTTTGACTCATGACCTCAAAAATCCTATGACAAGAACTGGACATTCAGCAGCACCTGTTATGTTGAACAAAATCTCAAAGTTGTGTACACTACATTACATTGCATTGCGTTACTTTAGATGCAAAGGGGAAACTGAAACTGTCGAGTTACTGCTATTGGTTAAAGTATATGCATAACCCGATTCTCAGTATATCCTCTTGCACCAACTTCAAGTTTATTATTCAGTCAGTCAGTTAGCCGCAAATTAATTTTGTTGAAAGAAATTCCGAGAATAACCTGCCAAGTTTAATACAGCGTGAGTTATACGAATAGGTACACATTGTATGCATGCATTACGTAAATACAGGACAAAAAATTAATATTGTTAATTTCTAAGCCCCAGAATGGCTGCAAAAGTAGCCTTCCGTTCAATTGACACTTGGTGTCAAATGGCCCATCCAAATTTTTTAAAAGGTGTCCCAGAAGTAGCTCGACTACTCGTTCAGTCCAATGTGAGTTATACGAATAGGTACACATTGTATGCAAGCGTTACGTAAATACAGGACAAAACATTAATTAAGCCCCAAAATGGCTGCAAAAGTAGCCCTCCGTTCAATTGACACTTGGTGTCAAATGGCCCATCCAAATTTTTTAAAAGGTGTCCCAGAAGTAGCTCGACTACTCGTTCAGTCCAAAACACCAAAATCAATATTTGAAAAAGGAATCGGAATGGAAGAAACAATTTCATTAATGGAAGAAGCAGGAGTTGAAAAATTATGCCTAAGTGCATGGTATCGCCCAGGGCTGACTGTGATTAGTAATGAAATGATTGCAGAATGGACAAAAAAATATCCAAATAAATTCTATGGAATTGCTGGTGTAAATCTTCTTGACCCTGTAGCCGCAACGAAAGAATTAGAAAGAGCTGTTAAGGATTTTGGATTCAAAGGTTTACGTGTGATTCCTTGGCTTTGGAATTTACCACCGAATGACAAGCACTATTATCCACTTTTTGTAAAATGCGTCGAATTGAATATTCCATTTTTTACACAAGTTGGTCATACTGGGCCACTGATGCCTTCAGAGCCAGGGAGACCGATTCCTTACTTGGACGAAGTAGCCTTGACCTTTCCTGAGCTTAAAATCGTAGGTGGACATGTGGGTTATCCTTGGACATCTGAAATGATTGGTTTGTGTTGGAAACATGCAAATGTCTATGTCGATACTTCTGCTTGGCTTCCAAGATATTATCCTGTAGAATTGCTTCATTATCTACAATCTTATGGACAAGACAAGGTCTGCTATGGAACTAATTTTCCTCAACTTTCTTGGAAACAAACTATGGCTCAAGTTCAAGAATTGGAATTACCTGAGGATATTCAATCCAAATTTTTGTATTGCTTCATTATCTACAATCTTATGGACAAGACAAGGTCTGCTATGGAACTAATTTTCCTCAACTTTCTTGGAAACAAACTATGGCTCAAGTTCAAGAATTAGAATTACCTGAGGATATTCAATCCAAATTTTTGTATAAGAATATTGCAAAGCTTTTGAAAATATAAGCTATAGTAGAACTATATGAAAATATATAATATCTTCATAGTATAGGAATATTCATGAAAATAAATGTTATCTAATCGTAACAAATTGACACGACAAGGCCTAAATCTACCAATTGATAACTAATGCTCTACATTTCCAACTTGTTGAAAATAAAACGTATTTATTCAAAGGTCTCGTTCGTTAATATTTTACTAGAGAAGTCAATCTGACCAAAAATTACATTCAAAATGATGGATATTCAATCCAAATTTTTGTATAAGAATATTGCAAAGCTTTTGAAAATATAAGCTATAGTAGAACTATATGAAAATATATAATATCTTCGTAGTATAGGAATATTCATGAAAATAAATGTTATCTAATCGTGACAAATTGACATTGCACGTCCTAATTCTGCCAACTGATAACTGACGCTCTACATTTCCAACTTGTTGAAAATAAAGCGTATTTATCCAGAGGTCTCGTTCGTTATTAACATTTTACTAAAAATTCAAATCCGACCAAAATTATAGTTAAAATGAGTACATCTTCATTTTATAAAGTTACCGATACACATCAGCTACTCCCAGTGCTAGAAAGTAGAATCCCACGAGATGCTCAGGTGAATTAAAAAATATTAATTACTTTAAATTTTAATTTAACTCAATTTTTACGTAGGTTTATAACATGGTCCTCATGTCCCCAAAGTTTCAAGATGCCATGTGTATTTTTACTCTGGGCAGAAAGATTAGCACGGACACATGGGTCGTTGCTATTTGTGAACGTGAGGTGAGGTCAAGGGTCACGATGTTAAAAAAACCTCTCAAAATTTTAATAAATGAATTTATTATTGGCAGGACTATGGCCGAGATATCAACATTTCTTCCCCATTGAATGCTCAAATAACACCTGAAATCAAAGAAGCATTCGTTACATGCAAAATATTTGACTGGGATAAACCATATGTATTTGCAACATTGGATCGTTCCATTTCGACTATGATAATGGACATTAGCACTCATGTCTATGGGAATCAAACTACGCTCAATCCATGCAATTTTTATTACTTTGACCCCAAGGAAGCCAAGCGGATTGAATTACAGTAATAAATACA
>WJEZ01002449.1:0-13470 GCA_009869925.1 Thalassaphorura encarpata | reverse complement strand
GCTGTCAAGAAAGAATTTCACCCAGTTTAAAACGATTCGATTGTTGACAATAATGGGACAAAATCAGATCATCAATCATTCCTGCCCAGGCCTTAGCCATGGGATTTTGAGAGACCCTGGACTGGGATTGACTTATTGTCAACTCAGCTGAACTGAATTGAACCAAAATTGCTGTGTGGTAGTCAAGTTACCACTTTCAGGGTAGGCTGGATGGGTGTGTTGTTTTGGTGACTGTCCGTATTATTTTCCCATGGATCCCCTCCTCCTCCTTTCTTAAAATCTTAACCCGAGGACAAAAGGACTGATGCTGCTGCACCTTCTTCCTCAAGAAGCTGCTGCTAAGGAGATGAGGAGATAAAAGGACCAAGGAATAAAGTTTTGAAGTCAAAAGATGTCTTTGACACCCAGTGTGCTATGGTGGAGAGTGAGTGTGCCACCCACGCAACCACCTCACCTATTTGTGACGCTTTCAATGGACTAGCAGCTATGGCTATGGCTTCACAACTTTTCAAATTTTCTAAACTTCTTCATTCCTCGGGATGATATATGAGCACCTGCTCCTGGCCTAGCTTCTTACTTACTTCACCTGAGAGTCACAAGGGACGCACAGTGGGAGATTCACCCATTATTCCAATCCTATTCACTTCGATTCTCATCTGACGTCGATGGTAAATACTACTCGAATGAACAATACTTGAAATACGACTGTCGAAACGAACCGTGGGCTTAATTTATTCGATTTCCCACAATCTGAGCCAAGATGGCACAGAAATATTGAATTTATGCACAAATTTACTAAAAAATTGCTGACCTTTGACCTCAATATGCCCGTTTTGTGTTGAATATTCAGTAAAATTTTAGACTCAAGCAGACCTTGGCCAAACCAATAAATACATGTACGATTTTTTGGAGCCCTTCGTTCATACATCTTCATTTTTTTGGAAAGAAGGTGTGGAATTCGGGAGAACAATGACTACGTAGGATGTGAATTGAGAAAATGGCCCAGGTATTGAGAAATGGACAGACGGGTGGTAAGGTAAGAAAAAGGCATGGAAAATGAAAGGGTCTGTCTTGCCTAGCCTTGCCTAGTACATCTCTCTTGACTTTTTGACTCACCGTTTTGTTGTGATTGAGAGGAAATGAAGAGATCTTTTGAGACTTTTGTAGTTTTGTAGTGGAAGGAAGTAATGGGTTCGTGTGAAAGGTTGATGGATTGCATTTCCATTGCTTTGCTTTCCTCCTTTTACCACCGTAGAATTCTTCTATTGTCCCTGTCTATTCTGACTTGGACTGCATGGTTAAAGTATAGATGGATATTGCCAAGAGCAATGCAAGACGTTTGAAAGTTTATCGTGCATTTTTGGAAATTCAGATTTAGAGCGTCACTCACTCACTCAACTCAATCTTTCCCTTTGGCCATTGTTTCTAACCCAAGCAAAGCCTAGTCAGTCGTCAAAGGAAAATATCTTGGCTGTTATCCCAGTGGATATTTCAGGAAGTCAAGAAAACGTCGGTATCCTCAAGATATTCTCTATTTTTATAAAAAATTGTACTAAAATATAACATAAAATTCAAGAATTTTGAAAAGTCATATTATATAGGGTAAAATACTTATGGCGGACTACGACAGATTTCGTTCTGCAATATAAAATTGCCTTGATTGTAATTGCACGCGAACGCAAGGCAAGGCAAGGGAAGGGAAGGGAATGCAATGCAATGCAATTTGTGAGTTAAAGAGAAGATCATCACAAAACGAGTCAAGTCAAGTCTGAAGAACAAAAGTCGTGAACTGATTTTGAAATGTTTGGAAGAGGAGAATAAAAGAATTCTAATTTCTCAACAAGCCACGAACTTTTTGTTTTGTTTTAACTCTGAGTAATTTACCTGCTGACTTTTACACTTAGAGCCAGTCAACCACTAGATCAGCAACAATGTAACGCAACAATTCAATGCAACAACAACAACTCCTCACTTGCCAAGTGCCAGAGTGGCAAGACAGGACAATTCACACACAAAAAGACTCCTTGTGTTTTTTCGCAAAATGAATCAACCAAGTAAATCACGAAGACTCGACCTTTCTCCCACCTCCGCTCGAGAAAAAAATAAATTCATTTCATGGGATGGCATGGCTTGAAGTTGAACTATAATTAGCATTGCACGCCTGTCTAAAGCAAAAGCAAGGCATGGGCTTTTTATTATTATTCATAAACAAAACAAAAACAAAGTTGGTGGGTTAATTTACTTACACTCTAAGGCATGGGGTGAAGATTTCCCAGAGAGAGTGCAGAGCAATTGCGATCTGCATGCTGGGATAATATAGGTCAGTCTTTCCTATCAAAATTCACATTCACAGTCACAGGGGAGATCCTGGAGGTGTGAAATTTAAATGAGAGTTTTTGTTGGGCCAAAACATTACATTAAGGTGAGGTGATCTCTATGGACTTGCACTGCATTGCAAAATCACCTGGCATCTAAAAAAAGAGCAGAGAACAAAACACTTTCTTAGGCAGAGCTGAGCTGATTTATAAATGAATTTGTGCGTGCCCTGCACACCTGTGGATTTCCATTGTGGCCGTTGGACGAGCTACTGTGCTCTGCTCCACAGAATTTGCTACACAAAAATAACTTCCTCTATTTTCCTCACCGAACCACCAATTAATCAATAGTGGGCTCAGGACAGTAGAATGAAAGAGAGAGTGAAAGAAAAGTCACTTAACGTTTTTTATATGAAAGTAAAGTACTTCAACTAAATTTCTACTAAAGCCTAGAATTCATTTTTTCCACTTGAGACATATAAGCTAAATAAGTAAAATTCAATTCAAAATGCAAAATCACCTTGACCTGATGCTTGCACCTGCGACTGTGTACATGCCCACCTTGGGTGCATGCATGGGCTTATATGAGCCAAGCCAAGTTAAGCTTTGACGAAATCTTTTCTTTCATATGTTAATAAGGGTTTAAATCTTAAGGAAAGGTAAGGCGGCGGCGGTCCACTTGATTAGTCATCCGAAAGATTTTCTTCTTACCCGAAAGGAAAGAAAGGGTTAGGTGTGAAGGTGCGCTGCATAAAATAAGGTGTCTTGGTTTCACGCTAAACTAAAGCAGTTTCCCAGCTTTAAAAAATTTCCTTTGAAGGGAGTAATTCTTTGACATCTCTTCTCACGTACGTACGTACGTGAGGCGAGGACATGAAGGTTAAGAACTCGGGTAGTTAGCTTAGCTTAGCTTAAATCCAAGTATCTCGTCAAGACCTTAGACTTTTTTTCCTTACTTAATCCATACTTTTGCTCTGGTCCATGGATCACACCCACACTACTTAAGTTAGTTGAGGTTTTTGGTGAAGTCGTTGAGTCGAAATAAGTGCAGATGCGAATGCAGATGGGTCGGAGCTGAGCTGAGCAGAGAGGTGAGAATTATTGGAGGATGGGTGTTTGGGAAACCCAATTATGGTGTTCCGGTTGACAGAGACTCCAATGTCATTTTGTTTTGTGTAGTCAAGTGGAGTGGGGTACAAACCACTACAAACTAGTATGAGTTTAGTTTAGTTTAGTCCGCTCATGCAAAGGAGAGTTACGAAACGATTTGTACTCAAGTCAATGTCAATGTCATGCAGTCAACTGCACATGCACTGCAAATAAAAACAACTTGTATGATCAAAATCGCGTGTATAATCTGCGAATCAATTTGCAATTTCTGACCATAAAATGTTGCAAGTATGCAAAATGCATTCACTTCAAGGTATTTCAGCCAACTATCCAAGAGAATCTTCTACTTGTCAAAACTTTATTGAATGTGGGCGCTATTTTTACATATTCATTCTTGTATAACAAAAATGCAAGTTACACACAAAGTTTAATGGCGTGAAATGCTTTATAGTCCAATTTTACCCCGTAAAAATGTGACAAACTACTTATTTCAAGTTTTAAGCGATCATGATTTATGTCCATTGGACTCCAAATTCAATCAAGTGGAATCAAAGTTCACATTTTAAAATTTGCAAACGGATGTACAATTGCAAGTGCGTAGTAGCTTAAAATCTTTTATATGAAACCACACTAGCCTTTGGTTTTCACGCATGATTTTCTACACGGTAGCATCCTGGGGTGATTTGGTATGGCTAAGCTAGGCAGGCAGAGGACAAAATCCAAGAGATGAGAAGATAGGTCATTTTTTACCTGCACAGTCTAGTCAATTTTTGAGTCAGGTCCTCCATTCGTCAAACATGGACTGATGGACATAAAAAATCAGTGAGATAATGGATTGGTGCCTGAGCTTATTTTATCCACTCACACATCGTCCTCGACTTCTTCAAAAATATCAATTTTCTCTGCAGGAATTTTTCCTTACACTTACACCTTAGCTTTACCTTACCGTTGTATTCTTTTACTCGACATCTTTGACCTGTCATCCAATGCCATGGCATGGCATGATGTAATCGCAATCAACTCGTCGACTCTGCCTTTACTTTTGCTCTGCTCTAATCTTGAGTTTCATCCAAACAATAGGAAAAAGGGTCAAATGCGACCTTATTCCTTCAAAAACTTAGTCGTGCACTTGAAATTTACTCGGGTGAGTGAGCACCAGATTGTTTTACCTCTTTACTTCAGGACGAACAAATCTTTGACTTTTTTTATTTCTGTACGGCCGGCCTATACGGTAATTGGAGAATATGTGTAAGAAAATCAAATACGAGTGTAAAACTGTAAAGTTTTCATCAGTTTTTTATAAAGGACGGGTTGTAGAGCCTAGGACAGAAGAAAAGAAGTAAATGTTTTAAAAATTAGAGTTTTCGATCACTTCCAGGATGCACCAGGTGGATTAAATAAAAATTTGGAAATTTTACGTAATAAAAATACAAAGAAAGCGCAAACTCTTTAATTTCACAAGAAAAGTGAAGCTACTCGGAAATGACAAGGTAATTTGCCACAGGAGATTGAAGCATAAACAATACCTGTGCAAAATTAACTCTGTCATGATAGCCAAGCCAACTGTTGGTCATTTTCACCCCTCACCCGATTTTTTATCACCCTTGAGCTTGACGCATCAGCAGCGATTTTAACCATGGGTCAAAAAATCCATAAAATGCCAATCAAGAATTAATATGACTATTGCGGTTGGATCACCCAAGTTAATCAGACCACAGGACCACAACATAAATCATTCTGATTCTATAATCACATTCACACGCTGAACTTTTCTCTATACAAAAATGTGCTTTTTGGTAGCTGTGGGTTGAATTTCAAATTTGGTTCAGCTCAGCTAAAGTACGATGAAATGCGATGGCCGAACCGATTATTGAGGGTCCAAACCTCACAAGACGATAAAAGAGTTTGATATGTTGACATAACTGATTAGCATAGGAGCATATAGCATAGCATGGCATAGCACCTGGTTTACTCACTCATGTTTTATGTAAAGGCAGGAGAGTGTAACTCCTTAAATCCTGAGAGTGAGCTCCATTCATTGACACCTTGTCGAATTGGACACAATTGATTCTGAAGAGGTGTCGGCATGGCAGGCAGAAACAGAAACAGGACGAGGATAATGTTAACTGAGGCGAGAAGAGAAAATTGGAGAGTAAATAATACACCCGGGCTTTTTTTCCATGGGGCGATCCATCTCCTTCCTTGATAATTTTACGCATGATTGTTTCCTAATTTTTGTCAAGACTGACTGAGTCAGTCAAACTGCCCATCATCACTACGGTCATGCATCCCATTTGCATTTACATTTTACACTACAATAAGGGCACGCATGGCTGGCTGGGCTGATATTTGCTACAGCACTTGGCACTTGGACACACACAAAGTCCTTAAAAAATCCAGAAGCAAATCCTCCTGCTGCTGGGGCTGTGTGTAATGAATAAAATCGGGAACATGGACGTGACATGAATGGACACCTCCAATTATCAATGAAGGATCGACGGATACGATTTCGGACATCTTTTCTTATATATCTTTCGTATTTTTTTCAAAATTTTGTTTGTAGTTCATCGAACTTCTATGCTATGCTTTGGGCAGTTAAGTGGGGAGTGTATGCGTTACGGATTACATGTAACGTAACATCTTTTCCGGAATTGCCGTGCCATGCCATGCCATTGCGTTGCCTGATCGTGTGATACAAAGAAAATGGGAAATTGCTGTGCTGTATCGCTGTATGAATAGGAGAAATAAAAAGATGATGATGATTATTTGGCTGAGCTGAGCAGAAAAAAATGATAAAATAATGTCCATAATGTTTAAATAAAAAACTAATAGCTGACTTGGGCGTTGGGCGGGTCGAAAAATTTAACGGGACTTGAATCGAATCACGTGACCATTTGCAATTTAGGGGTTTTCTGCCAATATTTTTTTGAACAATGCTTTGAATTTCTCTGATTTTTGTTATACAGCCCAGATTTTATGAATTAGAAAGTCTTCAGTCAAAAGTTTTCATTTTGTTATTGTAAAATCCATAGTCTAGTTCAGGGCGCTTGCTTTTAGCATTTGCCATTTGAGTTTTCACCGCAGGCGGTAGTTGTGATTATTTGGTTAATTCTAATGTCCCTGCTGAGCCAAGTGAGCAGGGCATAAACGTCAAGAACCCCACCTTATCGTGTTAACTTAATTCTTCTTTAAATGGACACTCCTCATGCGATCCTTAAATATTACTGCATGCGTGGACATGGCCAAATGTAAATAGCAATGGCATGAACAAGAATGGTAATAGGGTGCACGAGGCTTTCAGCTTTTGCTAATCGATAACAATCGCAATCACCCAGCAAAGCGTAAGCGTACATTGCAAGATTAACTATTTAGCATCAAGACAAACAAAACATTGAACAACACATGATAGAATTGGCGACGCCCCATTGCTTTCCTCAATTTCCCAAAAGTTAGTTAGTTAGTGTCAAGTCCTCACGCATTTATGCGTGTTTTTTTCCCTAATCTGAGGTTTCCATGTTAAGTGGTTCTGGCATGCGAGGTGAGGCAATGCAAGAATAACCAACATGATTATGATTTTTATTTTTTCCCCTTTGGCCAAAAGCAAAAGTAAAGAATTGAAATGCCTAGTTAGCCAAACATGCAATGACTGGGTCCGTTTTATATTTTTGCACACTTCTGGTCAATATTTTTATCCCGGAAGAGGTGATTCGATGTCAATCAAGCTAAGCGCCACGCCAGGCAAGCAAGGGCAGAATTCATGCCAAGGAAATATAAGAATGGTCAACATGATATGTGATATTTATCCAAGCTAACACACAGCAGTGGCAATGCCAATTGTGCCTGATTGAGTCATTAGCGCAGAACCAGACGTCTGGGACGGCTGGGAAATAAAAATGCAAATCAAATTTCCCCGGACGAGGTGATATTGTTCCCACACCAGACCAGACCTGCCGCACGGAAGGGAGTTTGTTGGAAAGGAATAGTATTTCATTAACATTTGTGGAAAAACGTGACTTTTTCGATGGAGCGATTGATAAAATTAGTTTACGACGAAAAGCTTTATGCTAATGTGTATATGAAATATATCACACCACAGATTTTGTTTTACTGCTCTTGAGACAACGCGGGTGTCTGGATCTCGCCCTTAGTCATCATTGTCTGGAATTTTTTCAAATGTAGAGAAAACCAACTAATAAATGAATGACACATTAGAGGACCCAAAGACAAAATGTTCCGGGCCTAGCTCCCAATGGATTTTTAAGGCCAATGACAGAAACCGTAACCTTTGACTTGATGATATGTCTGGGTGCAATGCAAGTGCAAACTCATTTGCGAATCGTGAGAATGCTTCTGTTTATTTAGAATGAAATGTCAGCAAAAATCATACATAACCTCTTGTCGAGCTTATTAAATACAGATGGGTCTATGCAAGGCGCTAATATAATCCCTCCCTAGACATGATGAATTTTTGCAAGTGCAATGAGAATGAGAGATGAGGACAAGGCGTCTGCATTGTAAGAAATAAACACTTGCATTTAATAGCCATGTTTACAAGATAAGATACAAAGATGCCACCCATGACGAATTTCCGAACAAGGCAAAATCTGCCCAATTAACAAAATACTTGGGATAACGGTTTTCACAAAATAAAACCATCAATTTTAACTTTGCTAGTGTATATTGTGATTAATTAAAATTTTATTGAACATGTAAACAATCCAAATTGAAACTGACAGCTGTTATGATATCATGAATGTAAAATTCTAGTCATTGGCTGAGCGAGACACATTAAATTAGAAATTCCGCAAGAATAAAGACCACAACCCACATCATCAGCTTCAATTGATTTAATTATGTACTTGGAATTTATTTGTAATTTATATTCAATGAGATTGTTCTCTCCCTGGTACACAATGCGGGTAGGCCACACTTACTAGTAGTGATTTCAATTTGGGTCCAAAAACCTAATAATGGCTGAATGGTCGTATAATTTGTACATTTACTATTTACCACCTACTCAGCTCACCTGTTCTTTTTCTCTCTTAACTCAACTCATTCAAATTACATTTGCCTTTCAGAAGCAATACAATAATCCACGCTGTAATGCAATGTAATTAATGAATTAGACAGAGTCTAGCATTTTGGGAAAAGAACAACTTTACTTTACTCCACTGCTTTTTTCTACCAGCGAAGCTCAAAGAAAATTAAATAAAAAGAAAGAGTAAAGGGTTAAGACAACAGAAAAAAAGGTACGAGCAAACAACACAGGGTTTACAGCATCTCGTTAACAGTCAAGTCAAGTCAACCCCATGTCTGTCTGACTAGGCATTCCATTCGCACCTTCATTCACACATTGCCTGAGCCTGTAAACGAGATTTGCGAAATTAGGAATTGCGTGGGGTTGGAAAACCGCTAAACTACAAGAAAGACGCAGAAAGACACATGGTAGTTTAGTTGTTTAAAAAGGCTTTCCTCCTCCTTTGACTCAACTTTTTCTGCAATCATCATCATCATGTGTGTTGATTGTTGAGGCTAATTACACCTACAGCGTAGCACTGTCATCAGGCTTTCAGTCAGACGGAGAAAGAAAAGACATACGGGAATTTCACCGCAGTAGAAACCAATCCAAAATATTCGAAAACTTATTTTCAATATCTTATGAATTTTAGCACACCAGAACCCATATGTTGGAAAATTGTTCAATTATAACTTAAAAACCTGTCATGCATCTGTACCAACCATCTTAACTTAATTGACGGACCGTGCAACCGCGTATGGGCGTTATTGTTGCAAACTGTGAACAATTTTCCGCGGATAAGACGAAACAAATACCAATTTTAACAAAGAACTAAAAGAAGACGGCTCAATTCAATTCCCGTCGTACCCGTAGGATGCATTGACCTGTCAGCCAAAGTTTCCAATTGAATTTAGTCTTACAAATTAAGTCGTCATGTTCATTGTTGCTCCTGGGCTGCTGAAGGCAAGAAGGGGGCGAGAGGTGAAATTATTCCGACTAATTGTTGTATAGCTAATTTGATTAATTAAATAGAATTCTTTCGTTCTGCATCCCTACGCTTTGCTTTTGTAAATTTGACGCCAACGCCGGGTTAGCCGGACAATTAGGGTTGGCAAATTAATTGGAAATCAGGTCCGGAAATTCACGACAGTAAAAAGTTGGCAGTACAATAAAGTACAAGAGAATCACGATTGCAGAATTTCACGTACGGTACGGTACGGTACGTGGGATTATTTATTCTTCCTGACGGATTTCTTTTTTTACTGATTGCTCTTTTGGGTTAAATAAGACCTCATCAAAATTTGGATTTTCGGGACAGATGTGCAAAATAGTAACAGAAGAGATTTACAGTAACAATGTAATTTCGCAATACCCGCCTAAATAAATCTAAATCTAAACCAGATCATTTACGGCCAACTCAAGCGTTAAGTCAAATCTAAATGAGATCAGTTTTTTTCAATGTCATGTCACTGGGTTGGTGGCATGTCATGTCAAATATTGCGCAATCCAAATCCAATGCCAAGGATGTGCAAAATTGGAGTAAAATCGTGATAAAGGATTGTGATTGCGAAAATAAATGAAATGAAGTATCAGGGCGGATTTGGTGTGTAAAAGAGGGCCTTTGTTGACTCATCACCAAATTACTGTTATTTACACACAGTTGATTGGGAATTTAACCTTTAAACTTTTTAGCAGGTAAATGAATAATCTGGCCAGCCAGCTCAGACCGGATTCAAACTCAAGTACAAGGCATTTGGCATTCACTAGGGCGGTTGGGTCTTGAAAGGGTTCTATTCATAAAACCCATTGCATGATGACACGGCACTCACATTCATTAGATTAAATTATGAAGTGCAAAAGGTGAAGGGAAATTGAATTGAATTGAATTTAGAATTGGGCGATGCGATGGATCATGAAAGCCAAGTCAAGTCAACGAGTCACTTCCGCAAATGTCCGTTTCAGTCTGAATTCGAAGAGTTAATTCACGGGGTTAGGTTTTACGTAATTGGACAGCTGACAAGGTCTCCTCTTTTATAGCGCACCTGTTTTTGGTGAAAAATATCATCCAAAAAGTTCTTTATCTTCCAATTTATTTGTATTTCAATTAGTAAATTCTCCAGACCTTTGCTAATTAAGCAAATGCTGCAAAATTCACACGTTTAGCAATAATTGGAATTTTTACTCTCATATTCTGATTCGAGCGTAGACTTTTTAACACAATAATTAACCATGACTCCTGTCATGCCATAACCATACGTGCTGGGCGAATGGTCAATGAATTGAAATGACAGCGACCACCTGCTCCTTGCCATTGCCAGTGTGTGAACTTTTACATTTACATTTAACCATCCTTCCTATTCTTCCGCTCTTCAAACTTCGGTGTTTTTCTAACAATAGAGTTCAGAAATAGTAAATGTACCATGTTTTGTGTGGGAAATGCACGTATATTTTTGGCTGGTGATGATTCAGGTGCACTGCAAGGCTTGGTGCTCGTATGCGTATTTTATTTTCAAGTACCCGGTTTGGTAGCCTGCCTTTTGACCAATTGACTCGGATGGATGGAATATGAGGACACCCAAAGTCATTAGTACTATGGAAGTCAAAACAGACCAGACCTGGTTATTCTCATTTCTGCTCCTGATGAATGAACAATGAGAACAAATATAATGTACATGCATGTTCCTAACCTGTATTTTATTTTAGCCAAGCCAAGGGGGTAGGTTTTGGGTGTATGTTTGATTGTATTGTTAGGAAAAGGATGAGACTATTTAGGGAGTCTGCTAACTCACAATTTGTTTCAATGTGAATTGAATATGTGCATTGTTGACACACACAGAAACAAGAACCCAGCCCCTACGTTGTTTGTCTTCAAAAATGATTACCTCAGACAGTCGCTCATCCTAAATTAGCGGGTGGATGTAAATTTAAACATCTTGGACTCTTGGTGAAATTATACAGCGTAACATTTTATTCAGCGCTAATCGCTAATCAAAGCACCTAAGAGTCATGAATCCCATTGTATCCTCAAAATCCAGTTCAGAAAAATTGACAACAATTTATTAACCCGTTATAATGTTTATGCCAAATTCAGAACAAATGTGAGATGCATATAGGCCCATGATTGTATTCTGCGTCTCCTAATAATTCAATATGCAATGCAATGACATCCAAACAAATTAAATTAAATTTGCCACACGCAGCGCTGAAAGTCACAGAATGTCAGGATTATTTCGTAATTCAAACGACGTTTGAATAGTCAAGCAGTAATTAAGATGAGACCCATTGTCATTGTACAGATTTTGTAATAATGAGTTGAGATGTGAAAACTAGAAGCATTAAGCAAGTACATCTTTTACAAATTAATGGATCATTGCTGTTGCTGGCAGTGGTGATGCGAGTGAGACCACAGCAGAGTAGAGATGGGTGTCATCCCTAGGGTCGGTTAAAATTTTATAGGCCGGTAATCCGGAGAGGCCCGGCCACGTGATGGAAAGGAAAGACCAATGGGGTGGTCTTGAACCCAAGAGATGAGATGAGGATGAAACCAACAAAGCAAACGAAGGAGCAGCGGTTTGCCTTGCCTTGCCACAGGAGGTGAGGGTGATGTGATGTAGTAGTAGTCCCTAGTTTAGTCAGTTGTTTTGGCCTGGGACTGGGACTACTCTACTCTGCATTATTGCATCTCTAACCAGTGGTATCCCGAGAGTCATTCAGAGCAGTCCGTTTAGTTCAGTTGAGATAGCAATTGGGCTCGCGTCTCAATCTCAATCTTCTCTCATCACCGGGGTGTCAGTTTTTGTCCCAAGGGTGAAAAACTATTGGACTGATAGTAGATATAGCTATTCTTCGGGGAGGTCCGTCCGTCCGTCGAACGATTGTGAAAAATTATCGGACTTACAAACCAATACTCAGAAAAAGTTTGTGTTTGAAGCCGGTCACAGTGCTTACACTGAAAATTCCATTTTCCCTGCAAAAGAGACAAATAGTGGATAAATACTCTGACCCATTCAGATCAAAAATCAGCAAGCTGAAGGAACCATTGAACCATGTGAAAAAATCCCATTGTTTTCCCAACTGAGATTCTAATCCAATCTTATCCGGGATTTTACTTGTAAGGGTGAAGTGACCTAGGGCCTTTGACGACAAAATTTTGCTTTATCATCAAACAAGATCATCAGCATATCCCTCTTAACTTTATCGTAACAACAAATACAAAGTACGACGTACTTCACTGCATATCCAATAAGACGTCCAATCAGCCATAGCGGACAATAGAGTCATTCATTATAAATATTGATAACTTGAGACACAGCACAGGACACACGTGAGTGAAGTAAGAGTGAAAGGATTGATTGGAACTCATCCTCTTCGTCTCGTAGTTTTTATTTGATGAGCGAAGAAGAAACAAACAATTCAATCCTCATAAGGAATTGGTGATTCTTGCCTTGTTTACGGCTCGTGCGCCTGAATGATGATTAAAATGGTCTCTTCTGCATTGTTTATTTGAATTGGGCATGATTTAAATGTGCTTAAACGTCTTTATTAATGAATTAAAGAGTGTGATGGACAGGACAAGGTAATCCCCCCCCCCTATGTATTGTGGAAAAAGTGGGAGGAGAGCTAATTGAATTAGGAAAAATCCAAAGCTTGAGTTGGGCCGAGCCTAAGGAGAAACAAGTGTCCAAGTGTTTTTTCCACATCCACACCTGAGAATTTTTACAAGAACAGAAAACAGAACCTTTGAAGAATTAAATCTAAATCTAGAGTTTTGACTTTGGGTGGTACGCTACAAACAAGTGTATGTCCGGTTCGGGTGCACTTTTCCACATGTGTACTCGTGTTTCGTTCGTCTGAGTTTAAAAATATTTGATTTATATGCCATGCCATGCTTTGCTGGATGGAGTGCTATGGGATTCATACTACTTTTAGCTCTGCTTTCACTTGTCTCATCCCCACATGGTGAAATTTGTTCGTTTTTGTGTTAGTGATGTTGTTTAAAGGAAATAGTAGCAAGCTGGAGCTGTTGAT
>WJEZ01002448.1:0-13470 GCA_009869925.1 Thalassaphorura encarpata | reverse complement strand
TAACAGATGCCATTTGCATCTAGCAAAATACGCCAGAGCTCCAACTAATGGAAATATTGAACAAAGGACAAAAAATATTTTTAAAAATTGCCCGGCTCTAAATTTTATTTTTGTCCGCATCTTTTTCTGTTGTAAATCTAAAAATAGAAAACAGAAAATATTTGAAGGAATTTGGTTTAGTATAAAATAGCGAATACATATAATGGATCAAACCAAAATACTTATCATATTATAATGATTAATGAATTGACATTGACATACGTACTTAGAAAGGTTGTCCTATAAGTATTAAAATTGTTCATCCATTCTACCAATTCTTTTCGTTTCCAAAATGTGTGGACATGAGATATTATGCTATCTCCAACGATAAATGTGTGGATTAAACAACCAGTGTCATCTACTCTTCCCATTTCAAATTTCCCAAATATTATATCCAATCCGAGACCTCCAATAATACATACATTCGTAATTACAACAATTGATAGTGTGAGAACATAGCGCATGATCTGGAAGCGGGATGTAACGTGTTTATTCACAAAATTTGAATCTGTGTAAAAAGGAAGTACGCCAATGTAGTAAGCAAAATTAATAAACAATCGCTCAGCTTCTTTTCGACTTTGTTCTGCGCGTCTTGTGAGAGGATC
The DNA here is from genome assembly GCA_009869925.1 of Thalassaphorura encarpata. NCBI lineage: Eukaryota > Metazoa > Arthropoda > Collembola > Poduromorpha > Onychiuridae > Thalassaphorura > Thalassaphorura encarpata. Next base: position 12,826 of record WJEZ01002448.1, on the reverse strand, counting down.
CATTGCTTGGCAATACAATTGAAGTGCAGGAATTCTGATAAGTAATGCTCAAGCTAAACAATTTGACTCTAATGACAGAAAAAGAATTTTCCCCTCTTGACCAAGATTTTTGTCCATTAGCGACAGTATAAATTATAAATTACACACATATTACCTAATGACTCGAGCATTTTGAGAACAAGAATTGTCACTCCAAGTCTTTGGTTATTCAGAAGATTCAAAGTAGTGCGAAAAGTCATACGCATTGGTAGTTGCACACTACTTCGTAACCGAGGTGCTGAAATTATAATGTGATATGTACTCAAAAATAACGTTAGTTGTTTCGATACGCCCATTGCTTGTAGTGTAAAAGCAAATCGATTTAGGAATATAAATTATTTCGCTTTTTAAAAATTTCCACTTCAAGGAGTAAAAATCTTTAAAGCAATAACACTATATGTCTGCATCCCTAATGTGTCATTAATAATAAAAACAAAATTCAAATTATTTAGCAGTTTAAATCATTAGACTTTTATTTGCTTGGTTAATTAAATTTTTGAGCAATGAAGGTTAAAATTGTTGGGATTAGTTTAAGCACGGACAGCATTGTTGGCGTTGACACGTCCATACCCAAAGGTGTAGTTGGGGAATTGGTTCTCTGGGATAGAGTTGCAAACTTGGGATCCAAAGGACAAGTTGCGATCACATGTGTTTTGAAGCTTATCCTTGATGGTGGCATAAGTGGCAGTTGGGGCACGGGCCTTGAGAAGACCAACGACTCCAGCAACGTGTGGGCAAGCCATGGAAGTTCCAGACATGGAAACATAAGCAGTATCGCTAAGATGTCCAGCAGATCGGACTGGGTTTCCTGGGGCAGAAAGATCTGGTTTTTGTGTATTGAAATTTGATGGTCCACGGGATGAGAAGGAAGCAATTGAGTCAGTAGCAGTTGTAGCACCAATTCCAAGGACTCCAGCTTGAGAATCTCCTGGGGAGTTGGAAGTACGGCAAGAAGCTCCAGAGTTACCGTTGGCAAAAACTGGGATGATGTTGGCTGTGTGCCATGAGCGAATGACGGCATCGTACCAGTTGGCTCCAGCACCACCTCCCCATGAGTTGGAAACGGCATGTGGGGCCAAGGCACAGTTTGGTGATTGTCCATTGTATGTGTGTGGGCAAGCCATGAATTGACCGCAAGCGATGAGGGCAGCTTGAGTTCCGGATCCTTGATCGTTCAATCCCTTGCAGGAAATCCATTTGGCTCCTGGGGCAACACCGATACCGGAGGCTTGGCTATTTGGAAGAACAAAAAAAATTTAGAGATTAGTCAATTTGTCAATCAAAATTATAATCTAGGTTAAAACCTTAGGTAATATTGGTATACCAAGAAAAGTGTTGAATTTTGGTATACCAAGAAAAGTTTCAATTTTGGTATATCGAAAAGTATTAACTTTGGTATACCAAGAAAAGATGCATTTTTTGGTAAAACTTACGATCCAGCGATGGTTCCAGTGACGTGAGTTCCGTGTCCATGACCATCACCTGGGTTTTGGGTTTGAGAGTATGGGTTGTACCAAGAGTGAGTACCTGCACGGTATGAGTCACGGATAGCTTCATGAGTATGACGAGCTCCAGTATCAATGATTCCAACGACGGCTCCAGCTCCGTTTGTCACAGCCCAGGCTTGTGGTGCTTGGATTTTCTCAACACCCCATTCAGCCAAAACACCTGGTTCACGCTCAACGGCTTCAGACACGATTGGTTCTTCCAATTGGATCGTGACTTCCTCAGAAACTTCAGCAACTTCATCCATGGCGGCAACAGATTCAACGAGGTAAGCATCAGCACCTTGGACATAGATTTGATTGGAAATCCAGAAAGATGTGACCTTGATGGCAAAGAATCGGTTGGAGTTCAACATTTCCAAAACATTCTTTTGGGAAGCAGCAGCATGGGCAGTAAGGGCAGCGTACACGGCTGTGGCTTGTTCTCCATGAGTGCGTTGAGTGTTGGCAACTGAAGCCAAGGCGGACTCAGTACCATCCTTCATGGTAATGAAGATGTTGACACGGGCCTTGGATTGAAGGGCCAGCTGAAGGGTCTTGGTGACCTTGGATTGGGCTGGGGCAGCCATGGTAGAGGCAGCCAATGCCAAAAGGCAAAGGGCCAAAGAAACGGTGAACTTGGTCATGGTGAATAAAGTTGAGTTTGCTCTGGACTAGACAAACTGGAACTGTATGAAGTGAATTGGCTCAGATCCAAGTATTTATACCAAAAAAATTGATTCGAAGATTAGTGTCAATTAAAAATATGTTTTCATCCAACTCAACCTTATCTTTGCTGCTAATTCGGGTGGATAAATTTCCGGAAAAACCTGAAACTTTAGTTGGTCAATCTCAATGACCAGTCCTGATGGGTTAAGTTAAGTCAGATTGGGAATCCCATTAATTTTTACATTACGATTACATGTATTGGCCATGGCATTGGCAATGACACGAGTTTATTTTTACTCAGCCTTGCTAGGTCATTAAATCCATCAATCCGTCCAAGTCTGATTAATTAACACTAATCCTTGACAAATAAATTCGCAATGACAAGGTGAGAGCAACGCACATGTAGCTATCTCATTTCAATTTTTGATTGATTGACAAGAGAAGCAAATTTTTATTTTTTTGCTTTACTGTTACGAGTTAAGGCGAAGCGAATGGAAAAATTGGTGACAACACTTGAGCACGAGCCACGTCAAAAATTGTGTAATTTGCGTATTATTAATTTTTGAGTCTTGGTCTTATATCAAGTCCGATGTGAACTAATATGTACTAGTACGTACGTTCGTACTATCTACGTGTATTTAGTAATTTTACTTAATGCACACTCAGCATTTGAATTGTATAAAAAATGACATGACACTTTTAAATTTTAATTAATAATTTATTTATCAAGACTTGACATGACATTTCCTTTCGGTCGGCGTAAGGAAAAATTATTGAATAACATTGAAGCAATAATTTGATTTGAGTGAAAAACAAAAGACTTGAATTTTAAATAATTGTATTTTTTTAATTAATTAAATTTAATGTCGTTTGTAATACCCGCCGCCGCTGTTGTAAACTGGTCGCTTCCCAACAATGAATTTTGTCTTGCTGTATCCATGTGTCCTTGGAGAACCAATGTACCATGGACGAACGTAGCGATAACCATTCTCGGTCAAAACAAAGCTGCTCGTTTCGGCGGGTTCAAGGTCAGGGTTTAAGTTTAAATCCAATGAGTCAAAGGATAAAGATTTGGTGGGTTTTTCAATTAACTTCCCTTGAACTTTGAGCACGAGAGCAAAGATTCCAATGATAAGGATCTAAAAGTTCAAAAATTGAGAAATTAATATACCGTTGAAAAAAATTTCAATTAAGGAAAATATTTTACATTTTGAAAATTGAAAATGTTTGAAAATTCCGATGACTTACCATTTTTAACATTTTGGATTAAAATTTGCTTACTGTATGAAAAATGAATAAAAAAATTGTCAATGCAATTTCTGCATACTGAGAAATGAAAGTAAAAATTCTCAATGTATTTATAACTTCATCGTGTACTTTGGCCATTTATTTACCTTTTTTACTTAACATTAACAAACACACACCAAAAATTTCACACTTTGGCCATATTTCCCTTGAACTTTGAGCACGAGAGCAAAGATTCCAATGATAAGGATCTAAAAGTTCAAAAATTGAGAAATAAATATAACGTTGAAAAAATTTGCAATTAAGGAAACTATTTTACATTTTGAAAATTGAAAATGTTTGAAAATTCCGATGACTTACCATTTTTAACATTTTGGACTCAAATTTGCTTACTGTATGAAAAATGAATATTAAAAAAAATTATCAATGCAATTTCTGCATACTGAGGAATGAAAGTAAAAATTCTCAATGTATTTATAACTTCTTCATGTACTTTGGCCATTTATTTACCTTTTTTACTTAACATTAACAAACACACACCAAAAATTTCACACTTTGGCCATAGGAATGTGTATAGTGTCATGTCACATTGCCACATTAAGGAGATAATTTTGGATGTGTTGATTATTTGCTTGTGTCGTAATCACAACTTCATAGCATTACATGGCAGCATAGTCAAATGAACTTGGTTTTAATTAGCCAGATCAATTAGCAAGAGTGCATTGTACACATTGAAGAAAAAAACAGATGCTATGAGAGTTTATGTTAAATAAACTAATTAACACAACGATTATAAATTTTTTTAGAGAATTTATTTGTAAAAGTCACAAAACTACATGAGTAATAAATTGACCGTTCCAATCAACAATGATTTGAGCAACAGCTGTACAAGACCTCATTGAAATTTTAGAAAAATGACCAATATGAATTGCAAATGGTATAATAGCCCTAAGCACTTTTTTCATTTCTTTCCCAACGTTGAAATTATTTTCCATCTCCTTGCAGTATGCATTAGCTTCTCCAATAAATAAAGCCGGCATATATACAAAGCAATACAAATAAATTAAATGAAATATTACAATGATAATTGCACATGCTTGGATGAGCATAGGAAGATCAAATTTTATCGAAATGACAAAAAGAATTACAGGAAAACCCATGAGACAAATTAATATAAAAGGATATAGGGTATTTAACATGCATTCTCTTAATTGATGCTCCATGATGGTAAATTCTTTTATATGTTGAATACCATTGGTCATATTACAAAAATCTGCAGTTGTCCATCTTTTGGTTAAGTTTTTGTTTCTGAAATATAAATTTTTTAGTAGCTAATTAATTAATTAATTAATTAGCTATAGTTTACCTGAGTTCCTTCACGAGTTCATATTCAAATGTTGCAAAGGGAACTGCCAAAAGCGTAGGGACCCATACAGATGACCCCAGCATAATTCCCAAAGGAATTTGTAGCAATGCTAAAATTATGTTATACCAACCCCAACCATCAAATTTTAAAAGTCTCAATGGAATTAGCCCGTATAAAAGATGACATTTTGGGAAAATCAGGTACAAAGGTGGCAAAAGAATTGCTACGTTGAGAAGACACGCCAAAACCAATGACAATATGACATTTGATTTTAATCGTCTTTTTTTAATATCCGTTCTTCCAAAACGTTCTGGGTAATTAAAAATTGACTCTATTAGCCAAATTAAAAAAAAGTGTAAATTAATTCCAACTTACTCGAGAATGTTTTTTGATGTAGATGGAAAATGTTGAGCATGCGCATGAATTGATCAATTTTCCAAAAATTATGTCCATCGTACACTAATACGACCAGACAGAAAAATGCAATGATAATTTGAATAAAATCTTGGACGTGAGATAAATTGAGTGACTTCCAATTTAGGGCGACGGAAAATAAAAATGAAATTCTCACAACACAATTTAACACAAGGACGGTCACCCATTGGATTTTATCTTTAAGTGTGTCAATTTTTTCAACTCTTTGAGTTTCAAAATCCCAACGATAAGGAGTCAAACTCAAATAATGGGCAAATGAAATAATTTTACTAGCTGAATCGATTCCTGATTCTACGTCCATTTGGGAACTTGTAATGATAACAAAGAACGATGTGACACTAGAAGACTGGGGAAAATTTAACGTTGTCAATTTCAATTCAGTAAACAAATTTTTTTAAATACTTTACAAGCTGAGGCTGAATGAACATGTAACAAAATCATTCTGAAAGTATCTGCTGCATACTTTAACTATACGTTCACCTGTCCTAAGTGCTTTTTTTAAAGTTTTACTTCATTTTAAATTTTGGCAAAATAATTCAAAATTAATACTTTAACGAATTTCGTGCAAGTCAACTAAATTGAAGTACAAGGCGGAATGGTATCGTTCACGTGTCCTAAGTGCTTTTTTTAAAGTTTTACTTCATTTTAAATTTTGGCAAAATAATTCAAAATTAATACTTTAACGAATTTCGTGCAAGTCAAGTAAACTGAAGTACAACCACAAGGCGGAATGGTAGAACTGTATGAGCGTCGAGCGTGTTAACGTTAACGTTTCATATTTACCACATAGCGTGCGTGTAATAAATGATAACAAAATAAAAGATCAAATAAAATATGCAACTTATTTAAATATGTAGTAACTTTATTCTGACAGTTATTATTGGCCTTGAATTCAACTTCAATCGAAGTTCTTCAAAGAATTGTTGTTGTATATTTTAGTGCATTATAATTTCAAATTATTTGCTGAGAATAAAAATCGATTTAATGCCGTATACTGCTATGCTAATGCATGTAATTGCAATCCAATCGAAAGTAACTAAGTAGCTTAAGATTCGGCCTGCTCTTCATCTGAAGAAAAAATTTAAAAAATAAACTAATGTAGACTTTTTAGTGATAAGCAAATATGAATACATTACAATTGAAGCAGTACAACAAAATAAGTTAAACAAATTGACAAAAATGTCAAAATTGTTTTTAGTGCATTATAAATTCAAACCATTTGCTGAGAATAAAAATCGATTTAATGAAGTATACTGCTATGCTAATGCATGCAATTGCAATCCAATCAAAAGTAACTAAGTAGCTTAAGATTCGGCCTGCTCTTCATCTGAAGAAAAAATTTAAAAAATAAACTAATGTTGACTTTTTAGTGATAAGCAAATATGAATACCTTACAATTGAAGCAGTACAACAAAATAAGTTAAACAAATTGACAAAAATGTCAAAATTGTTGAAGGGACGATATGATAAAGATTTGCACATTGAATTCCAATTGGGGCGGAAATTTTCAATTTCCTTTCAACATTTCTTCTAAAATTTTTATCTACACATACGCACGTGATGTGCGAATCCGATCCTAACAAAGGAAACCAAGATGCAGCAAAACGTAAAGATTCCAAATGAATTTTTCCTAATGCTGGAATAATAGTGCAAATCCGTATGCACACTAGGCATACGACAAAATAAAAAATTACCAAAGCAGAATTATGAACTCGACCATGAAATCTGACAGCAATGATTATAAAAACACAGATGAGCAGAGCACTTGATGCTTTAAAATAAAAAATAAACCAAGAAAAAATTTGATTGAATTTTCCAACTAAGCGTTCAATCGCATCGTAATTTTTTAGAGCAAGGTCTAGCTCATAATGTCTACAAACTAATTTTTCCTCGTCTGCTATATTCATTGAAATATTTCTCAAAAGCAATTTTACACTTTGTGCAAATGAATAAACTAACCCATCAAATTGTCCAAGGGAAAAAAGCATGGTGCAAAGTGAATACGCAACAAATGCAAATACAGAATATTTGAAAACAGTAAATTCCTTAAGTTTGAATTCAATAACAAAAGAATAATAATAAGCTGGATTGTGTGGTGCTTTATAAAAATTTGCAAAGAGGCAAATTACATTGATCAAAATTATAAAATAAATCACTCTGTGTATAGCGAATATATAATTTATCCTGTTTTTTCATTAGATCTTTGTCGTTTTCAATAATTCTAGCCATGCCATTTCCTAGAAATTCAAAAAAATCGGTGATTAAATAGTTAAACTTTTCAATTTTAAATTAATTCACGTACCATAACAAATTTCTTTTTCTAATTCATGCCAGTCTTGAAGAAATGATGCAATTTTGGAGGATTTGAACCGAAAGAAAAAATGAATCATTCCTGCGGTAAAAACGAAGATTCCAGTTCCAACGTTTCCCAAATACAAAGCCAATGGTGGCCCTTGATATACAAAAGCCAGGAGCTCTGGCTTGAAATAATGTCGAAATCCTTGGACGATTTGATACACCATGTTAAAAATGTAAATTCCACATAGTAGTGAATTTTTTCTCCAAGTTGTAGAACCTTGCGTGACTGCTGATATTTCCAAATTATAATATTTATCACAAACTTGAATCTCAATTGGAAATGAGCAGAAGGATTTTAAAATTTTAAAATAAGTACGAAAAATGTACAGAGTTGTTGGTCGTGGCATTTGGGAATTAAAAAATAATTTGTTGGTTCTGGTCCTCATTGTATTCGGCACGTTACTCAAGAATGAAGCTAATTACGTACAAAAAAATATATTAGACTGTGCATTAGCACGAGCTTAGGGCGTGGTTCAGTTTTTGGACTTTGATCATATCTAAATAAATTATTCTGTCAATAAAGGAGGACATAGGAATAATCTAAGCTTTTTATCCTAATGCTTTTGCTAAATGAGAAACTTTTCCTTTGTCTTTACTTCTTTTACATGTGCATTAGCGAAATTAAAGACTTGAAACGTTGGAAATTTTCCACAAACCAATCTATCGTATGCTCAAATCTTTCTTTACAAATTACGGATTCTATTTTTTTAATTTGTAAAATATTTAAAAGATTATAAAACAAAACAAAAAATCTTAGGTTTTCTGAACATATTCCAAGATAATGAATTTATTTGATTCCTTAAAAGTAAAAGTAATAGAAATTTATGAATTAATTATTGCGTAACTTTTGTAATTATTTTTTATACAGCACGCACAGCATTATTAGCATTGACACGTCCATAGCCAAAAGTATAATTTGGAAATTGTGACTCTGGAATATTATTACATGTTTGAGACCCAAATGATAAATTCTTATCACACGTATTCTGCAAAGCTGCCTTAATCGTTGCATAATTAGCCGACGCCGATTTAGCCTTCATTAGACCCACGACTCCAGCAACATGAGGACAAGCCATGGAAGTTCCAGACATTGACACGTACGACGTATCACTAGAATGTCCAGCAGATCTCACTGAATTCCCAGGAGCAGATACATCTGGTTTTTGTGTATTAAAATTAGATGGTCCACGTGATGAGAATGAAGCAATTGCATCTGAACTCGTTGTCGCACCAACTGCAATGACTCCGGCTTGAGAATCTCCAGGTGAATTTGACGTGCGGCAAGAAGCTCCAGAATTTCCGTTAGCAAAAATTGGAATGATATTGGCTGTGTGCCATGAACGAATGACGGAATCATACCAATTAGCTCCGGCACCACCACCCCATGAATTTGAAACTGCGTGTGGCGCCAAGTTACAATTTGGTGATTGACCATTGTACGTATGTGGACAAGCCATGAATTGACCACAGGCTAAGAGATTAGCTTGAGTTCCAGATCCTTGATCGTTCAATCCTTTGCAAGAAATCCATTTAACTCCTGGGGCTACACCAATGCCTGAGGCTTGACTGAAATTTGAAAGAAGGCGGGAAATTTAAAATTTATTGCATGCCATTTTTGGTATATACCAAGGAAAGTTTTATTTTTGGTTACTTTTGGTTATTTTTCACTTACGATCCAGCAATAGTCCCAGTACAATGGGTACCATGACCATTACCGTCTCCTGGATTTTGAGTACGTCCATATGGGTTATACCATGAATGAGTACCACCACGATAAGAGTCACGAATTGCGACATGAGTATAACGTGCCCCGGTATCAATTACCCCTACAACGGCTCCAGCTCCATTTGTCACGGACCATGCTTGTGGTGCTTGAATTTTGTTGATACCCCATTCAGCCAATACACCAGGTTCACGCTCAAGCTCAAGCTCCTCCTCTTCAGATACAAAGATTGGATCGTCAAGAGTTACGATTTCTTCTAGAGAAATTTCAGCGACATCTTCTGAAGCAGCAATGAAGTCAACAAGGTAAGCATCTGCACCTTGGACATAGATTTGATTGGAAATCCAGAAAGATGTGACCTTGATGGCAAAGAATCGGTTAGAGTTCAACATTTCCAAAACATTCTTTTGGGAAGCAGCAGCATGGGCAGTAAGGGCATCGTACACGGCTGTGGCTTGTTCTCCATGAGTTCGTTGATAATTGGTATTTTCAACAGAAGCTAATGCAGATTCAGTTCCGTCCTTCATGGTAATGAAAATGTTGACACGGGCGTTGTTCTTAGATTGAAGGGCTAGTTGAAGGGTCTTGGTCACCTTTGACATGGCTGGGGCACCCACGGCAGTGGCAACCAATGCTGCCAGAAGGCAAAATGTGAAAAACTTGGTCATAGTGAAAAAAATTTGTGGTGGTTATGCTAAGGAAAGGTACAAAATGCAACTAATTGATTTGGCCTACTGAAACGAACAATTTTATACCCGAAACTTTCAAAACATGTTTTTCATCCGGGAATTATTTTTAGTCCGATAATTTTCTTCTCATGGAAAATTCTCCGGAAGAGTAGCAATGAGGTCAAATCTGAATTACCAGTGAGCACGGGTTAAAAATACATGAGATTATCAATAACGGAAGGTAAAGCTGAGATTAAATGCGAATTCTGGAATTAAAATGCGGAAATAATGAATTAATCATTTTCCTTGACATAAGCGAGCAACTGGCAACGATTATGGCAAGGTGAGCACTTGAACTTAATGCATTATGTTTATGCCCAGGCCAGGTATGTAATGCTAACGCATGCATTCGCTGTTATCAAATTAATTGATATTTTTACACTTGCCCTGGGTGAATATTATTTTATTGTTCCTGTTTCCGGCCTAACTTTTGTTTAATTAATTAACCAATTTTTGACCATATCATCATAGTTTATGCATAATTAATTAATTTTAAATTGTACTTTGCACTGCAGCCAAGCAATCAATACGTCCCCATCCAAAACTATGATTTGGAAATTGATCATCAGGAATTCCATCACAAGTTCTTCCACTAAATTTAAGATTTCTCTCAGCAGTTGATGTAATTGTATTGTAAATTGATGTAAAATCTGCACTTGGATTATTTCCCCTAAGCAGTCCTACGAGTCCAGCCACGTGTGGAGCTGCCATTGAAGTTCCAGAAAATGAGACATAGCTCGTATCATCCAAATGACTCGCAGAACGAATCGTAGCTCCAGGTGCACAAATATCTGGTGTAATTTTCCCACCTGGGCCACTTGAACCACCTCCGCTAAAACTTGCAGCTCCGTCATCAGCCGTTGTAGCTCCGACGAAGATTACACCGCTAGGTGGCGTAATTGTAGTACAAAATCCTGAACCACCTTGAGCAAAGATTGGGACGATATTTGCCACACGCCAAGTATTGATGACATCTTGGAAAAATCCAGAGACTGGGCCCCATGAATTTGATACAGCATGAGGTGCAGCTGCGCAGTCGGGATTTTGACCGGCATAGGTATGAGGGCAAGTCATGAATTGACCACAGGATATAAGGGCAGCTTGTGTCCCGGATCCAGCGTCATTGAGTCCTTTGCATGAAATCCATTTTGCCCCAGGTGCAACACCAATGCCAGAAGCTTGTCTAAGGAAATAAATAAAATTTTAACTCTGCGCATGCCTAAAAAATGAATTACACTGCGCATCCGTAAATAAACTAAGGGTACTTCTGTGCTCGTGGGTATACATGGAAATTTATATTGCGCATGCGTAGATAATAACATAAACAAACTGCGCATCCGCAATGTACAACAAAAATGACTTACGATCCAGCAATGATTCCCGTCACGTGTGTTCCATGTCCATTTCCATCACTGGGTACTGCAGTTTGTGTGTATGGGTTGAACCATGAATGAGTTGACCCGCGATAGCTATCTTGTAAAGCTTCATGAGTGACACGCGCCCCTGTGTCAATAACCCCAATGACACTTCCAGTTCCGTCAAATCCTGCTGCCCATGCTTCTGGAGCTTTGACCTTTTGGATGTTATATTCAGCCAATGTAGCTGAATCCTTGCTTGGACTGATTGGTTGTTCATTCAAATGCAGAATTTCTTCTTCGTCAATGCTGCTAACATCTTCTAAGGTCGCCAATGATGTAATTAATGAAGAGTCAGCTCCTTGAACGTAGACTTGATTAGTAATCCAAAAACTTTGGATTTTTATTCCCACTGCAAAGAATTTTGGCTGGCGAAGGAAATCGAGGATATTTTTTTGTGATTTTTCTGCATGCGCATTCAACGCATTGTAAACTGCTGTAATGCGCTCAGTTCTAGTGAAAAATTATGCTGCTAACATCTTCCAAGGTCGCCAATGATGTAATTAATGAAGAATCAGCCCCTTGAACGTAGACTTGATTCGTAATCCAAAAACTTTGGATTTTTATTCCCATTGCAAAGAATTTTGACTGATGAAGAAAATCGAGGATATTTTTTTGTGATTTTTCTGCATGTGCATGCAACGCATTGTAAACTGCTGTAATGCGCTCAGTTCTGGAGGAAAATGTTTGAGTAGAAAGTTCGTTCAGGACATTGGTAGTTCCTTGGGTCAAGGTCACAAAAATGTTGACACGTGTTTGGGCTCTCAGTTTTGATTGGAGAGCAGGGGAAATTTTTGAAGATTTTAAAGAAGGTGCGCTTGTAGCTAACGTGGCCAAGAGGCACAAGCCCAAACACGTAAAAATAATTCTAGCCATCGTGTAACGTGTGCGTGTGGTTCGTATTGCTATGCTATTTTGAAAGTAAACTGGTCTCGAATGAATTTTCTTTTTATATAGTTTTGCCAACGTGCCTAATTTACGTCGGTATTTTTAACCACTATGTTTCTTCCCATGGATTTCCCCAGTTTCCTAGAATCCTGTGTGAAAGCCATTAAAAATTAGATGTAGGCATACTCAAGCAATTGCGTATAAAATTTTTGGATTTATTTGTGCTAATCTTTGAAGCACAAGGTGTTTAATTTCACACAGACTCAGTCTGTGGGATATTTATACACTCTGACTTATACATAAGTTTTAATTTACAAAAAATTATTATTAATTACATTTACAAGGAACGATTTCATAAATATGTACTATTATTTTTCTAGTTTTCACAAACATTTCACTCATATATTTTCGGCATATTGCACTTGTAGTTAATGACGACTTCAATAGCCAGAACTAATGCTGAAAAACTCCAAAGA
>WJEZ01002447.1:0-13483 GCA_009869925.1 Thalassaphorura encarpata | reverse complement strand
ATAATGCAGACTGATCATATGAAATGCGAGTGCTACACCAAAATGAATGCTGGCCAACACAATTACACCCATTTGTTCCCAAACTTCCAAATCCGCAAAAGCAATGAATGCAAATGTATAAAATGTGAATAAAATTCTTCCCCAAATGTGAGCACGAATTACCCAATAAAACAAATGATATTGTACGGGGGCTTGGGCTAGGTCGGCTATGTGTATGGGGCAATGATGGGAAGGCTTCTGCTGACTCTGACCCAAGACCGAAGACAAGGACACACGAACACAAACTCAAGACAAATAAATTAATTATTTAATTTATTTACTACTTTAAATAATTAAATTAAATTTTAAATAATTGATGAAATTTGGGTAGCTGACAGTCATCCCCACATAAGTTATAACAAAAACAAATACGACCAACCAGAATTCTCTTGGCAGAAAGTAGGACGCAACAGAATTTATAGGTAAATTCAAAATTTGTAAATCAAGATTATTTATGACATGAACAGCCCCAAGTGGTAAAATTACTACAAGAGAAGCAAACCAGATCAAGAGTGTTATGTAATATTTTTCTGTTCCATCCTTTTCGGAAAATTGGGATACTTTGAAAAATGAAGCGAGTCTTCCATTAAAAATTACAATCGTGTTAAGAAGTCTTATGGTAGTGATATAATTCATACTGATCAATTCGAATACAACTATTCCACCAAAATGGATGATGGTAACGATTACTGTCAGCTGTTCCCCAGCTTCCAAATCGACAAAAGCAACAAATGCCAAAAAATAAAATGTTAGGTCAATTCTTCCCCACACGTGAGCACTCATCATTAAATGAAATGATAAGTACCTAAGTGAGGACTTTTTCACTGGTTCAAATAAAATATGTTTCCTTTTCTTGTCGAATCTAAGGTTGAATGGAATTAGCCAAAATATGTTAGCTGAAATATTATACATGAGCTTGAAGCATCTCAGTGTAGTCCTGGAATCCATTGGTTCGCTTTAGCTCTGCAATTGTTCCATTTAATTGGATGTGGTAGAAATTAGATCAATTTAACGTCCTTTCACTACTTATGTGTGGATACTCAAGAATTTGAAGCAAAGTTGCAAAATAAGGATCACCAATTTAACCAAAAAATCCAAAATAGGTTTGACTTGAGCTAATTTTTTTAATATGTCAACACAAATATGCTTAATACGGTATGACGGTTGAGTCATTTCTGAAACTAAACTTTTGTTTGAGAGCACGCTTTGCTGAATTATAAACCTCGTGCTCTATTGTCTAACGTAATTCTTAGTTAATTTTAAAAGGATAGCTTTCCCAAACATTTTTCTATCATGACTATTTATAAGCACAAAACTTAGTATGGTCAAATCCACTCAACTGGCACATGCCAAGGTCAAGGTTAAGTTAATCTTGAGAATTTCATATGCAGGAAAAATATTGATTCATTAGTATGTTTGACAGTACGTCTTCTCATCAGTTTCTTTCCAATTCAACGCTTTAACAGCTAATGCTAAAAATGTCATTGCCCGAAATGAGCTACGAAACATGAAAAAATAAAAAATTCTAAGTATTTGGTTTATAAATTCAAACTCAATGTACGTATGGACATTACGTTTGAGATTCAGATTTCTACATGTATTTCTTTTTTGTTATGAATTATAATTGCAATGAAGTAAGTTTATTAAGTTTAGTCAATTTAATTTATTTATAAAGAAATGAAATGAGGAACTAGATAATATTGACACTGCTGAACCGATAAAAATTCATTAAGTTCACAGGGCATGGATTGCCATACACAATGAAATCTGATTCTGCTTCTCACACCTGGATTGTCCTTTTGCTTTTTACATTACATTGCTTTGTCCACTCGCTCAAGGAATTCGGATATGTTATCATAAATAAAACAAACACTCAACTGGACAAAATTCCATCGGAAATGAATGCTTAAAAATGTATTAATACAAGCGCATTGTACTATTTTAATGAATCAATCATGTCAATGTCAAAATATTTGCGATAAGTTGAGCGCAGCCCTTGGAGAAGAAAGACAATTCAAGTGGTCAATGTCAATTTGGATTAAATTGGAATCAGTATGAATGTAGAAATTTTTGCTAGTTAGTTACTATTAAACGTACTTGATTAACTGACCAAAATTAACATGGGAGTGTACCAGTCAAATTTTTGTTGAGTTGAATTCATCAGCATAGATTTTGAAAGTTGAAATTAAAAATGGGAAGCGATTCTGACGATAGTCGGAGTCAAGGGCGTGGGAATTACTCAGATGACGAGGAAGATTACTATAATCAAAATTTTCCTGACCCACCACCAGCAGAAGAGTAATTATAATGAAAATATTCAGTTTATTTATATAATTAAAAAATAATTTTGAACTAATTAAAGACTCCAAGATGTCAAAGGTTGGGATTTGTTTGAGGTCAGCACTCCAGATGAGAGTGGCGATACATTTGTGGATGGGTCATGCTATCAAGTCATTCTTCAGACCCTTAAGGTTCAAATTTAATAAAGCGAATTAAACTGACCCATTTATTTCGTTACCTTATCAAAATTTAACTCTTTGTTAGATTTTTGTATATTTTCTCACATTTTTTTCCGTCCTTGCTGGCGCCATTGTTGCCAAAAGCAGTTTGTTCCTCATGACTTCTCAACTTCAACCTTCGAAACAAATTTATTATTGTGAGGAAGATGATATGGGTATGGGTAACTATACANTTTATTATTGTGAGGAAGATGATATGGGTATGGGTAACTATACAGGTAATTTCACAGGTAAATTTGGCTTTTTATTTTTAACCATGCCTCAGAAATAATTAGTTATAAAATTGGTATATCTTATGCTAAACTACAGAAAATTCAGGAGACCAAACTCAGGAAATAGAGCTTCCTGAAGAAGAACGCGTGTATTGGACTTGGATGATTCTATTTGCATTTTGGATTCCAGAAATTTTGACATTTCTTCGATCATTGCGCATTTGTTTATTCAAAGGACAAGAGAGACCGACTTGGCTTCAGTTTTTGGTCTTGTTCTTGGCTGAGGTTAGGATTATACGAATCTTGGTTGAAATGAAATTACCATTAAAAAACATATAAACAAAAAAAAATTAGACCTTGCATGCAATTGGACTTGGTCTATTCGTTTTCACTGTTCTACCATCACTAGATGCAGTCAAGGGCGCAGTGATCATGAGCACAGTATGCATTGTTCCTGCCATTTTGGGTAAAACACTGATATTTTTCTTCAAATTGACCCAAAGGTTTAATTTTTACCTGTTTTTAGGCTTTCTATCGCGTCGTGATGGAAAATTCATCAATGTCTTCCGTGCCATTGATGTCATCGCATTTATATTTCAACTTTCTGCCCTAGGCCTTTGGCTCCTTTTCCCGGAACAAGACACGGTGGATAATTTATGGATATTACCAATTTCAATTTTTCTGATTTCTTTTGCCTGGTGGGATAATTATATCGATGCTTTGGCTGCATTTGGTAACTCATTGCCAATGCCTCAGACGTAATCCAAAAATCTAATGCAAATTCTGACCTAATTTTAGGATTTATGGATACCCTTTCAAATTTGAAACAAAATCTTCTCAAAACTGGATACTTTTCATACGTATTTATTTCCTTTTGGAAAATTTTGGTTTATTTTGCTCTCATGGTCGCTTGCTATGAAATCAATTGGGGGCAATCTGAGAATTTATTTAAATTGGCTCATGACGCTTTTCATTTTGAAGTGGATAGAAATTTGACAAAGAACGGAACAGAGCCTGAAATTTTTCCTCCAGGTAATGAAACATGGACAAATCCAGATATGGAGACAGATTTGACGAATGGATTGAATTTGTGGCAGGTATGCATTATTCAGAATTTTTATTTGAAATGAATGAATACAGCGTAATATTTTTATTTGTAGCATCCACTTCTTTATCAAGTCATCAGTGCTTATTTGTGCTACGTATTTGGTAAATTATTAAATTTTAAGTCAATTGCAATGTGTGCAAATTTAATATTTTTGACACTTGTAGGAAAATTCGCATGCAAAATCTGTATACAACATTTTAGCTTCGCACTCCCATTGACTTTGGCTCTTCCTGCCACAATAGGAATTCTTGCTTTGTTTTGTGACAAAAACTCATGTTTTCTCCAGAGTCCATTTTTTGGAGATTTAAGATGGGCATGTCCTACTGGAAATTATTTTACAGAGCATGTAAGAAAATTACGAGTAATTATCAAAAATACGTACGCAAAGAAACTTTAAATAAAAATATATTTCAGCACGCTTGGGCTTGGATTCTTTGGTTCCTATCACAAATCTGGATCACAATCCACATTTGGTTTCCCCCACATGGGGAACGCTTGGCCAAATCTGAAGTTATTTTCAATGCCCCAATGTACAACACAATACTGGTTGATCAATCCTTGGCTTTAAATCGAAGGAGAGGAGACGAGGATAAAAAAATGTCAAGGGCGTTAAAAATGGGAAGATTCCCAAATAGCGAAAATAATAATGGAGGAGGAATGAGACAAAATTTTGATGATCCAAGAATGGACAACGTGCCAAGAATTTTCGCTTGTGCTACAATGTGGCATGAAAATAAAGTAAGAAAATTTGCCAAAAGTACGAAAAGTATGTCTCAATTCAAAATAATTTTTTATACATAATTTAGGAAGAAATGATTGCAATCCTGAAAAGTATTTTCCGCATGGATGAAGATCAATGCTCTCGACGTATTCTGGGTAAAATCGATACAATGGACATGGAAAAAATTGGATATTATGAATATGAAAGTAAATTAACCCTAAATTCAATGTTTTTTATTTTAACGTCCATTTTAGTTTCTATCGTTATAATTTCCAGCTCATATTTTCTTTGACGATGCCTTCAAACTCCAAGACCATAACGACTATCGCTCTCCAATGGTCATCAATGACTTCGTCAAACTTTTAATCGAGTCTGTCGACGAAGCTGCTGAGCATATTCACAAATCAACAATTAATCTTCGCCCACCGTTGAAATACCCAACCCCATATGGGGGAAGGTTAGAATGGACACTTCCAGGAAAAACTAAAATGATAGCTCATCTCAAGGATAAAAGTAAAATCCGTCATCGGAAACGTTGGAGTCAAGTCATGTACATGTATTATTTCCTTGGGAATAAACTCATGGATGTAGATATCCCACCAGAAAGGAAAGACGTAATTGCTCAAAATACTTATTTGCTTGCTCTGGATGGTGATGTGGATTTTAAACCTAAGGCTGTAGAACTTCTCGTTGACCTTATGAAAAAAAATCCAAAGTTGGGAGCTGCATGTGGCCGAATTCATCCAACAGGAGGTGGACCTATGGTTTGGTATCAAAAATTTGAATATGCAACTGGACATTGGTTTCAAAAAGCGACAGAACACATGTTGGGTTGTGTCCTTTGTTCTCCTGGATGTTTTTCATTGTTTCGTGGCAGAGCTCTTATGAGTGAAAATGTTATGGCCAAGTACACAACAAATTCTGATGAACCTTTGCACTATGTTCAATATGATCAAGGAGAAGATCGTTGGTTGTGTACGCTTTTGCTTCAAGCTGGATTTCGTGTTGATTATTCTGCCGCAAGTGATGCATACACGCATGCGCCAGAGGATTTTAATGAATTTTATAATCAACGTAGAAGATGGGTTCCGAGCACGACGGCTAATATTCTGGATTTACTAATTGATTATAAAAGAACTGTCAAAATTAATCCGGACATTTCAATTTTCTACATTATCTATCAGGTAAGTCGTACCTCCTGTAATTTTTATATTTAATTAGTTTTCTTGAACTTATTTTCTCATAGTTTATGCTCATGTTTGGAGCAATGTACGCTTTTGCTTCAAGCTGGATTTCGTGTTGATTATTCTGCCGCAAGTGATGCATACACGCATGCGCCAGAGGATTTTAACGAATTTTATAATCAACGTAGAAGATGGGTTCCGAGCACGACGGCTAATATTCTGGATTTGCTCATTGATTATAAAAGAACTGTCAAAATTAATCCTGACATTTCAATATTCTACATTATCTATCAGGTAAGTCGTACCTCCTGTAATTTTTATATTTAATTAGTTTTCTTGAACTTATTTTCTCATAGTTTATGCTCATGTTTGGAGCAATCATGGGTCCAGGAACAATTTTCCTAATGCTCGTCGGTGCATTCACAACTGTTTTCAATTTGAGTAGTTGGTGGAGTTTTGGATTGAATATTGTACCAATTCTTTTATTTGCACTCGTTTGCTACTTTGGAAAATCAGATATTCAGGTAAAATTACAAAATATTTATGAATTTTCTTGCCATAAACCTGGATTATATTTTTTAGCTCAAATTGGCTCAAATCCTTTCCGTTATTTACGCTCTGGTCATGGTTGGAGTTATCGTTGGAATTGTGGTGAATGCAACTCAAGAAGGAATTTTAGCCCCGTCTTCAATTTTCCTCATAGCCGTTGCATCCAGTTTTATCATAACGGCCATTTTACATCCATTGGAATTTGATTGTTTGCTGCATGGACTCTTGTATTTTATTACAATCCCTTCAATGTATTTACTCCTCATGATTTTCTCTGTATTTAATTTGAACAACGTGTCTTGGGGGACTAGGGAAGGACCAAAGTTGAAAACTAAACAGGCATGCTAAAAACTTTCTGGCTGCATCGCAGTTAAATTATTGAAATTTTTCAAATTTCCTACACAGGAGCTTGAAGCAGAAGAAAAAAATCAACAAGAGCTCAAGAAAAAACAGTCCAATAGCTGGATTTTTTGCAGCATTTTTAAAACCAGATGGAAAAGATGACACAGAAGGTTCATTTGAATTTTCTTTTGCTGGAATTTTCAAGCTCATGTGTTGTACGCATAAGAAGGAAGACAAGGACGCTAAATTGGCAGCTTCTCTTGAAGTTCTGTCGGGGAAATTGGATAAACTTGAAAAGTAGAGCAAAATTATGGCAAAATTTCAAAAAAAAAGGTACTAAATTGTTATTTTTTGACAGAAAAATTGATCAAGCAACTGGAGGAAGTGCCGGTGAACCATCCCCACGACCCGTGACACAATCATTCCGTCGAACACAATTCATTGGAAGAGATTTGGGGGCTGTTAGCGAAGATGTTGAAGAGGAAGAAGAATTACCCAGACCCCCGGAAGGTATAAATGAAATTATAAAATACTAATAGATTCTAGCGTTAAATTTTTTTAGATCCGATGAATCCAACTTGGATTAAAGACAAATCCCTCGTTGGCCGTCGAATCGATTACATTGATGATCATGAAACTGGATTTTGGAAAGAACTCATTGAAAAATATTTGTATCCAATTGATGCAAATCCAGAAAAAGAAAAGAAATTAGCACAAGAACTTATGGAGTTGAGAAACAAATGTGTTTTTTACTTTTTCTTCCTAAATTCCATCTTTGTCCTTTTAATATTTTTGCTCGAGTTGGAAAAAGACACGATTAGCTTTACTTGGCCATTGGACAAAAAGCTAAGGTTGGAACCAATCTACTTTTTCTTCCTAAATTCCATCTTTGTCCTTTTAATATTTTTGCTCGAGTTGGAAAAAGACACGATTAGCTTTACTTGGCCATTGGACAAAAAGCTAAGGTTGGAACCAATTGCAACTGTGTTTTTGGTTTTCTTTGCTTTAATTCTCCTCATACAATTCGTGGCCATGTTATTTCATCGATGGGGAACAATTTCACATATTTTGGCAAGTTTGGAATTATTTTTCATGAAATTCTTGAAGAAGAAAAAGAAGGATGGCGGAGTCACTGATGTTGGGATGATCAAACAAATTCAGAAAATTAGTATCACAGAGGCTGGTAAGTTTAACGTCATGAATTTCTAAAAAGTTCAGAAAATGATAAAAAAAATTCACCTTTAGGAAAACCAACTGAAGTAGACAGAAATAGTGTTGTCAAATTACAACGAACAACGATCATACCAAAATCTTTTGATAATTTGGAGGAAAGATTTGCAAAGAATTTGGATACAATTGCTGGATTTGGTAAGTCAGTCTTGATAATTCATTTACTTTTGGGTAATGGTTAATATTATGACACAAATTTACTTTACTATTCCAGATCATTCCCGAAAATCTCAAATGATCGGTCATGTATTCCCTTCACAAAATCCTGAAAAAAGTTTGAAACAATTGAATCGACTCACAACAGTTCATATGAATCGTCATGGTTCATTTGCTGCTGGTCCTCAGGGGGAAAATCCAGCTAATGAGAAATCGTCGAGCTCCAACAATAATACAAATGGACACAAATGTTTCATCAATTTAAAAATTTAATTCTATCTATTTCTTACATATTGACTCTGATTTTCTTAAATTTTCTTAAAAACTGACATTAATTTCAATCTATCATTAATTGTTTTAAATCCTACGTAGTAAACAAAACTCAATGAATTGGAAATCCTTCATGTTCGTCCGATAATTTATTTTCTTCAATCCAAGCATCAAACCTTTGAATCAGTTCTGGAGACAATTCTTCCTTCCATGACCCGACTTGACCCTTTCGAATGAAAAATCCAGAGGCTTGAACTCCATACTTGGATAGACCATCTCGATTCACTGACGGATTTTGCTTCATTTTATTAAAACTCAAATGATCAGCTAAAGTTTGAGTTTGATCTTCAGTCAAACTTTTGTTCAAAAATGTTGCTGTTTTTTGGATTGCAGCTTTAATATCCTGAATTGAAATAAATTAATGATAAAAATATCGTACGATCTATACAAAGTACTTACAGATTTCATTTCCTCATAGGAAAGGAAAAGGATATTTGATTCACCCTTCAATTTCCAAAAGCTTTTAATATACGGCCAATACGGGGAGTATAGTGCTAGAAAAATAAATTAATTTAAATTCTAGCCAAGCGTCAATTGATTTTCTGCACAATTTACCATTATCCGTAATAAAAGCTTCCGACCACTCCTCGAGACTTCCTTTATAATTTTGAAACGAAGAATAATGACGAAAATAAGAAACTACCACTCCTCAAGACTTCCTTTATAATTTTGAAATGAAGAATAATGACGAAAATAAGAAACACAGACATCTTTAACATTTCGTTCAACGTAAATCATTTTTGGTTTGACTTTCCAAAGACCTTCAGGAAGAAGATCAACGGGCAAATGAGATTTGATAAATCTTGGTGATTTTGCTTTCTCAACTTTTACCATTGTTGAATCGGTTTTTTCCATATGTAAAGGATTTCCAAATACGGCACTAGTTCTTACGAGTAAAACAAAAAAATGTTTAAATTTTAGTCATTAGAATTTAAAATTAAGTAAATATTCCTACTCAAAATGTGGAAATCGTTCCCGAATATCTATTTTTGCTGCACGATCGTAATCCAAATCATTTCCAATCAACCAAACCATTTCTTGAGTCCAAGTCGTTCCTAGTTATCATACATAAATTTTATTATTTAATAATAACTTTTTTAATTATCTTGTATTTTGAGTTACCAGACTTTGAGTAGCCAACAACCCAAATATCATCCTTACGAATTGGGAATTTTTGCATGAAATCTGCATGATTTAAATAACTGACTGGGAGAATACACTTGGTTTCACCGATTTTTGAAAACTTCGTCGGAAACATGACTTTATTGCAATGAGCGTAATATGAGTCTGCTATGGGCCCTTCAGCCATCTCAAATTTTATATGAGACATATTATTTAAATTACAAATTGTCTTAAATTCCTTGTGTTAAAATTTCAAGTACTGAAATTAACATGAACAGATGACATTGAATCTCTAACGAGTTAATTATGCAACTTTGTTAGTTGTTATCTTATCTTCTTGTGTCATTCCATTTAAATGTGCTGTAACTCAAGTTACAAGCAAAGCAAAGTATTTATAAAAGTGATTGCAAGTATTATTGCTTAATTTTGTATGAATTGTTTTGCATTGTAAAATTACATAAGGCAGTTTAAATAATACTCGAGACTTCTCGCAATTTCTAAATTTCAAACACATAAGTTCAAGTCTGATTCAAAATTGATTTTGCTTTTATTTTTGCCTTTGTTTGCATTTGCAATTTACACATTGCATATCAGATTTTTTAACATTGATATTTCATTTTGCTTTTCCCAACACCAAAGAAATTAGTTTATTTAAAAACTGAAATGGATAGGAATTACGAAGGAAAGGTAAGGAAAAGATCAGGACAAGACACAGGATCAGAGTAGAACTTGATTTCCATTGAATTCTTCATTTCATGAGGGCAGCAACCACAGCTCGAGAATCAAGAGCCTTGAGGTCAGTATAAGTTTGACCAGTGCCCACAAATACGATGGGTTGCCCAGTGATGTAAGCCATTGAAACAGCAGCTCCGACCTGAAATCAAATTTTATTTGTAGAAGACTTGTTCCAAAAATACATCTAGATTTTTCCTATTACCTTATCATCAATCGTGTCAAATTTGGTTAACACGATTCCATCAATGAGACGCGGATTGGCTTGATCTGAAAAATCTGCCATGGCACGATTAAATTTGACGAGTTGATCAACGGCCTCATTTCCTACGAGGGCTTCTCCGACGAAAAGTACCAAATCCGGAGAATTTACACGGATGAGCTGAAAACAATTAATAATGCAAAATTCAGCAATTAAATTAAAAATTTGCAATGACCTTGACCTTACCTTAGACAAAGCCCTCATCAATGGTTCATTGTCCTGCATTCTTCCAGCAGTGTCAACGAGGACAACATCTACACGATTGTCTTTTGCAAAGCTAATTGCCTCAGCAGCAACGCCAGCAGCATCCTTCCCATATCCTTTTTCGTAGAGCTGAACGCTTGCCATTCCCCCTTTGGGGGGATGAAGGGCATTCAAATGCCTTGCATGAGTTCGCAATTGTTCAACGGCTCCAGCTCTGAACGTGTCACAAGCAGCCACAAGGACACGAAGGTCATTTTCAATTAGCCAGAAACAAATCTAAAGAAAGGGAGGTCAAAGGTCAGACAAAGGAGACTGAATTAGAACTTTTAATTTACCTTTGCCAAATTAGTACTCTTCCCTACTCCGTTGACACCACAAAAAGTGACAACGTAAGGGCGCCCTTGACGTTTGGCCTCTAAGGCCTCACGCAAAACATCAACTTGACGTTTGGGTTGAAGCAAAGCCAATAAAGACTCTTCAAGTCCAGTTTTCACAGTAGAGCTCACGGATTGGAATGTTCCAAGGACCTAATAATTAAATTAAAAATAGTTAACATTTTTCAGATATTTATTTGGTCTGATTTTTTACCTTTCCTTCCAATTTGGCAGCCACACTATCACAGAGTTTGACTGCGACTTCACTCGCAACATTTTTACTAATCAAATGATCCTTCAATTTTTCCAAGGCTGGAGCCACATCATCCATTTGCAAAGATTTTCCACCCACGAGACCCTTGAACATGTTAAAAACGCTATTTCCACCGCCTCCTTTCTTGTCTTCAGTAGATTCTTCTGGTGGAACTTCCAAAGAGCGAAGATTCCCACGGCTTTTGCCAATCATCTACAAAATTAAAGTAAATTTATTTAAAGCAAATTTAAGGAAATGAAATATCTGTTGCATTAACTTACAGATTCATCCATAACAATTTCACGGTCAACAAGTTTATCTCCATCCTTAGTTCTGTCCAAAGTCTCGAGGTCACGGGCAGTTCCGCCTAATTCCCATTGTCTTGGTTTTTTTCCTTTTTCCTTGGGACTCGTTGGTCCAGCAGCAGCTGGAACTTTTGGGCTCTTTCTGTAAAATTGAAATATATTCAAATCGAGATCTGTACAGTTTGACTAATCTAATTTTCACTTACTGTCGTAAATTTTCCAGGGCCAGGCCCAGCCTTTTTCCCTCTCAATTTGATCATTGACATTGGTTCAACATTTTCTTCATTTTCAATTGTCGGTGCTGCAACTGGAGCAGCAGCAGCAGGAACAACTTTTTTATTAAATTCTTCTCCACCTTTCCTTTCAATCATACTCGCAACAGTCTTCTTTGATTTTTTAGACTCTTCAAAACTTCTCATGACTTTTGGTTGACTTTGTAACTTGTATTGCATAATTCTCTGCCCCTTTGAGTACACGATTGTACAATTCACGAATGTCCCATGTACCATGAAATCTACGATCACTCAGCTGAGCTTTGTAACGATCCCTTATTTCACGATGAATATCATCCAAAAATTTATCAACGTAGCTCAGCTGTAAGATTTTTTGATAGCCGGCTACAAATACAAGCTCAAATTCATTGTCCAGTTTATACTGGAGGAGGAGGGAACCATGATCATATTGGTTTTTTCCACTTCGTTCCTATAAAATAAAATAAATAATAAATGTATTAATTTTGTAATTTCTTGCATCATGTAATTAACACGTAATTAATTAATTAATTAATTACGAATTAACTGACCTGCAGAATAACGGAGCGAATGAGAGCATTGACGGAGGTCAAAATAATATCCTTTGACCCCTCAAGGCACCAAAGGACGATTCCACCCTTACTAAAAATGACAAAAAGGTCCAACATATTGGGAATGATCAGATCAGGGGAAATTCGCTGGAATTGAAATACACAGCTGGAATCTGCGGCTGCAGGCCAACACTTCACTTTCACTATTCACGAATTTTTACTGCAAGGTCGCCTACATTTAGGTCTACACGTTTTGCCTTACGTTGTAAAATTAGGAGGGGTCAATTTGACCTATTTGCATCTGACCCTACAGTAAACACGTGTAGAAATTTTTGGCGCGAATTTGAGAATTTGAATGTATTTATATTTTCAACGTGAAGATCCCGGAAATCAAAATACTAACTGAAATCGAAGACGAATGGTCCTTCCTACTTGACCCTTGACCTGACTGACCTAAATTATTTTTTAGGATAACAGGTGAGTATATTGGGATTAAATTTTGTCATTTTTATAGAGTTTAAACCATAATCTCATTAGTTTTATTGCTATGAACATGCAAAATGTTGTAAAGGTCTTGTAAACTGCGAAGTAGTGCGTGCGTATGTGTATGTAAGTGCGTGTGTGGTTTTTATTATTAGTAATTTTATGGTAATTAATTTTTTTGACGTTTTTTAGAAGAATGATGCTTCGTCAATTTCTGTTTGTTCGTCGGCTAAGCCTTAGTCACCCAAAATTTAAGAGACGTCAGGGCTCTGCTCTTGCAATTGCAGATAAAATTGCAAAGTCAGATGTTGATTACAAGAAAAAGCATTTACCTCCAGTTGTGCCGATTTGGAAAAATATGACCGTTGCTGAATTGTCTCAATCTATGGGAAAATCTTTGGGTATGTGATACAATTTATTTACTTAGAGACCATGCTCAATTTTTAATTTTGCACAGATCATACGTTCGAAGTCATGATTTATGTTCCAAACACAAATCCATACGAATCCCCTAATTCTCGCATTGATGATCTTCAAGTCATTAAGGAAATTGTAA
>WJEZ01002446.1:0-13484 GCA_009869925.1 Thalassaphorura encarpata | reverse complement strand
ATTAATATGAGCATTTGTGTCAACTTGAGGAAACACTTCATGTCCCCTTTCCCCGTCTGTCCAACTCAGACATCCGTTCCATTCAACTTGTCATTTTCCAAGATAAGTCCCCGAAAACGAAAACATATTTTTAGCTGCTGCCTAGTCTGTCATGTCTTTTTACCTTGACTTGTGATTTTTGCTTGGCATATGTCTGGATGAGACAGAGCTGGCAGGTGAATCCGGGCGTCTCGGTCCTTTGGAACCAGTTTCACTCGGAGCGGGATGTGGAGTTGAGGGTGGGGCTGTTGTTCGTTCATCAGGTTCAGAATGGGCTGGAGGAGCAAATCTCCCTTCGTTAGCATAACCCCAGGACCGGTAGTTATTTCGGCTAACAATCAAAACAATCAATTACCATAAATTCCTTTCTAACCATAGCCTTATCCATCCTTAATGAATCATAAATCCGACTTACCCCTCCACAGGGAAGGAAGAGTGCCTATTGTTGTAGTGTCTATGCTCACGTCGACCTCGACCTCCACCGTGGAATCCACGACCATCTCCTCTCCCGCGACTAAAGCCTTTCGGTTGCTCATAGAAATGACTAGACGAGTCTTCAGATTGCCTGGAATGCAAAGAAGAACCACAATGTAATCAAAATCAAAAAAGTCAAAGCAATCAATCCGATCAGCTCAACCAACCCATGAGCTGAGTCGACTCCCCAGTTAAAACAAGAAAATGAGCTAGCAAAGTTGATTGTTTAAAAAGCTAACCCAATCCTATCCATATTTTAGTGCTGTAGTTGAGTCAGTGTGAACAGAAACAAGTTTTTCGTGGTTGATTCACATTCCACAAAACCGCGGTTGGATGTCTAAAGGTCTTTCGATCAACTTTGCTTTGCTTTGCTCTGCTCTGCCTCTGGCGTGCATACAAGATTCATCTTGTTTTGTTTTTGCTTAGCCGTCGCTTGCTTATGCTTGCTTTCTTTAAGCTTAGCCCCAGATCATGTAATACTTATTATTCTAAAAAACGAACATCTTCTCTCCTCCTCTCATGGCAAAAAAGAGAAAAGGAAAATTGCAACGTAAACGTAAAGGTAGTAAACAGTAAACAAATGACGAATCCTCAGGCAGGTTGGGCTTTCGCCTTCTGCGGCCATAATTCTAAGTTTTGCGTTATGGTGTCTCAAGTGCGAAAATAAAATAAACTATTCTAAACAAGGCTCATAAGGGCTGGAAGTCTGTCTGGCAAAAAATAATAAAAAAATAAACACGGTCAACGCAAATGAGCACACATCCCTTTAAAAATCTTTCATGGTCATAACATTTGCAAACTTCAAAAACACACGTTTTATTGCAGTTTATAAAATCCTAGACTTAATTCAGCTTGACAACTCAGACCCACGTTGCGACCTTGCAGTTCTCAAAACCTTATTACACATGCCTCAGAAAATAAAATATTAAAAATTTGTTTTGTTCGACTAAATAATATTATTAGCATAGAACGAATTCAAGAGGAAATGCGACATCACGTAGCAAATAAATAAAACATTAGGCTAACGTAATTTCAACTAGGCAAAATGACAAAAATCTATTTTATTTTTCTGAGGCCAGAATATTTTAAGTCAGAGCGAGCGCGTGTGAATTAAACTGAACCGTCACCATTAGGAAATTTAAATGTTCTAAGAATAAATACATAAAAATATTAAAATCACGGATTTTCCTGCTACACAGCATTAAAGCGTAACTTCCGTCAGAGATTGAAATCTGAGCAATTCCTTCAAACTTTGAGAATAAATTAATCCTAGTTTTCCTGTTCTTTTTACTTGTATTAAAAACTTGCCCCCTGCAATTTTTACAAGATCAAATCATGTCGAATCATGCCATACTGTAATCAATGAACCAGCAGTGGCGATTTTATTCCCATCCCACGCGGATTTTTTTTATTTAAACTCATAAACTCAACTCTCGTTTTAAAAATATAATATACCACGGGAATGCTCTCTAGTTAATTGCAAGACAGGCGCAACTTGTATGCAATTCTTGAATATCCTTCACAAACTTTAATTTGACAAAATGTCAATCATTTCATCACCTTGGTTCTTGGTCGACTGTCTGATTACAGTACAATTATTTTATTTTAATCCCACGTAGACGTAGTAGTTTGTATTATCCATTGAATTTTAAAAACTAAAAAGTCATGGCTATCAGGGAACACAACACAGCACAAATGATTCCATGCAATTACACAATGTTGTAATAATTTTTCCTCTATTCTTCATTCTATTCCAAAAAACATTTGACCTTTTACGTAGTAGAAGAGTGTGACTTTATCAATTCATATTTCACATAACGTAACCTTCACTCCTTCCTGAGCTCAGTTGTGTGACAAACATAATTTTACTTTCAATTCATTTTGTTCTTGACTAATATCTGCCTGCTATACAACAGAACAAACTGCCTCATTTGGAAAACTTCAGGAAAATGCATTACTACCGGCGAGGCGACATGCCCGCACGCAATTATTTCCAACAAGGTGACAAGATAAGGAAAAACTCAGTCTGTGTATAGTGTGTGTCGTCAGTCCCTTGACAGTCATAAAAATCTAACCCTGCCTATGCCTACACAGCACAGTAGAGTAATAAGTGAGTCCCACTTCCTGGGAATTTATTATTCTGAGCGGGATAGAGTATTGCGAAACTACTCAGTATACAAGTATTTGCAAGTGTGAGGGTGAATAATTAAATCAAATCCCATACATCCAGTTTAGATAATCCAACACATAAATCCGCAACATGAAAAAAATTGCATCATCACAATCCCAACAAATCAAACATGTGGCACTCGTAGTGACTGAGTAAACGATGCGCAGCAACATATTCTAATTTTAATTCTAAAATTTTGCGTGCGTTTATTCTCCATATGACTAAACGCAGTAATTTCTAGGAAATAAGTAACCACGATAGTATGTTGACCACATTTTAATTTGGAGGAAGACAGTAAGAAGAGACATGCCCGATACGACATTGTGGGAACTAAAACGAGTATGGGTATTTCCTACCTAATACACACTCCAGTGGCATCAAAAGCATTTTGGTATAATTATAAATTACAATGACACGAAGTCAAAGTCCAACCGCACTAATTACTTTCCTGTCTTAAGATTACTAATAGAAAAAGTCTGGCTAAAATGATTTATCAAAACTTAAAACTGTCATCGAACCAAACTGTCTCAGGTGGTCCAGCAAAAGTAAATATTATTCAAGATTTGTCACATGAAATTCAATCCAATCCTATTTATGTCTTCTTGTGAACATTACTCATTATCTCACGCTCTACGGCAAAGCCAAGTCATTTCATCAAGGCAAAGGCAGGTGGATGATAAAGTTATTTCGTCGAGTCATGTGAAACATAATTCCGGGTTTGTTTGTCAAAAGTACACAATGGGTAGTGCAAGCATAGCGCTGCTGCGCGCATCATGTCATCATGATCGCCGGAGGCTGTGAGCATAGCAAGTCAAATCTACAACACGAGCAAGTTCAATTCAGCCAGCTCCACAAAGTTCATACATAAAAATTCAAATTGAAATGCCCTGCTTGCTAGTATTAGGATCTAACTTCCGGGTCTTCCGGTCTGGCGAAATTTCAATAAAAATTTGATTGAAGATATTGGCAAAAATCTCAGAATCCTTATTCTCCCATGTTTTACATTACAAAGTAGATTTACATAGGACAAACTTCCGGAAACGAATACGATGAATATTAAAAACGATGCCCGGATGCTCACTTTGATAATAAAATTCAAAATGTTTCTTACCCATGCTGTGGAAGAAAACGTTGTCGATAGGGTGGACCTGAGCCACTCCCTGGCCCATTGCTCACTCCTACGACAGGGCTACTCCCTTGAGAAAGGGATCCTGCCAAAGGGTTGCTATTACTTCCGTTCTCAGAGTTGACAGGGGTTCCAGTCCCTGTCGTTGGGTCATCAGCGGTGGGGCAAGGAGATGAATTGGACAAGGTATCTGCTGCTGAGGGAGGGATTGGAGTACCACGAGAATGAACAGATCCTGGGTCATGGTAATTGAGGTTAAGGGAATTTCCCAACAAATTATGAGGTGAACGGAGGGCTTTCGACGCTGAACGAATGTCTACATATGACAGATACGCATTAACTTTGCTTCCACCATTTCTACTTGAAGCAGAGGATGGACTGCTGTCTTCAGACAATAATTTGACACTTTGAACACGTCCATATCTATAAAATAATAAAATATGAAAAATTAATTACAGAATTACATTTTTACCCATTTGTCCAGATAAATTACTTAATTCAAGCGCAAAGCGAAAGCACAGACAACTACACAGACCGGGTGGCAGCTCTCTTGACTTAATTAGCTTACCCGCCGCCGCTGCCGCCATTATTTCCATAGCCACATGCACGCCGATACCCTCCATAACCCCCTCTTTCCGATTTCCTTCTATTTGAAAAATAATCTGGAATGGGGGGATAACGACCCCTACGTCCTCTCCCATGATTATTATGATGATGATACCTATTTCTATGATACATTGACTCATCCCTGAGCTCATTACTCAGATTATGCATATGGACAAATCTTCTCCGACTCAAGTCACTCGAAGCAGCAGCATTTGGATTTAAATTCCTTTCAGGGAGGATATACTCATCATCATACACTTCTTTAATTATAGTATCCTCAGGAGCAGACGTTCTAACCGCATCCACATCCACATTTACAAGATCTGCATTGAATCCATTTGGAAATAATTTCTCCAAGGAATCAAAGTCTTGCGGAACAAATTTTACACTTGGAACGACTTTGGGTACCAAAGTCTGGGAACTGGAACTGCTGGAGCCAATCTCATTAGTTAATTCACTCTTCTTTGTAGATTTTCCTTCCATTTTCATTACTATCCCAATTTGACTCACTCGCAAAATAATTGTCCTTGTTCGTATTCATATACAAAATATTAAACATAATCACACAAAGTAACGGGTTAGGTTAGTTTTCTATTTCGCCAACTTGGCAATCCCGAATTTTTTTGACTGTCTTCTTAAAAACTTTGAACACAAAATTGTAGATTTATCCAAACTTCAAATTGGTGAAGGATTCTGATTGAAATAGTTGACTAGACTAGAGTTTTGCAGTTTTCTTGCAAGGAATTTCTGTCCTGATCCACTGGATAAATTCTTTCCAGGCAGCTCACGTCAACGACTGGGACTGAATGAACAACAACAAATATGACAAAGTCTGCCATTCTGCCATGTGACCTAACTCTGGCCAAGGAGCAACATCCACATGCTTTGCGATTCAGACATCGTCACTCACACAAAACAGAGTAAGCAAATAAAATAATTCCTGAGTAGTAAGCAGCTAAAATCCTTCAATATCACTGACGTCTCCTTTCCTTTTGACTGATAACAGTCATTCATACATTTGATTTTTTTCTTGGCATTTTATATGTAAAAAACAGAACTCAAACCCCTCCAATCCAATCCAGAATATTTATGAATATGATATAGTATAGTACACGAGGCAAGAGTCGGTATTTGTGAAGTTATTCTATCTGCCTCTGTCTCTGGTCAATGTTGCTGTCCTTCATTTCAAACTGCAATCGAAATTGAAACTGAAACTTAAATCAGACTCAGAGAAGTTCCCACGTCGCGTCAGACGTAAGGCTCAGTCCACCAACTTCACTTTTAATTATTAACATTTTCCTTCCTCAAATCAAATCCCAATGTATACGTGTATCATTTCCCTCCCTTCCAATGAAAAAGCAAAAAAAATAAAATACCACAAGGAAATGACACCACCACATGGAGAGGTAGCTAAACTGGACGTATTCAACTATAAAATGAAACAATAAATTGCTCTGCTGTTGCCTGCAAAGTGCGTAGTTCATTTCATAAAAACCCATACATATGTGAACCACAAAGATGAGTTTATCATCATATTATTTATCAATGTGGTAAAAGGCCAAGCAGGAGCGGCAGTCATAGTCATAGTCAGAAAGATAGTGTCCCAAGCTACAATACAAAATTTGTCCACGTACAACCAAACCACCCGATGAAGCCGAAATGAACTAAGATAATAATAAATCCACTTTGCCTACTTGCAGCAATAGAATTGATTTGGTATTTGTCCCAAGTTACTTTATCAGGGCTACGTTCCCTGGCTACCACGCCATGCCTCGTCACGCAGCACAGCGAATATTCCCAATCATAAAATTAATTGCCAGCCAGCTCATCAAATTCTCTCAATTCCGGTTTCATTTCATATTTTTTCTTGAACACACACATTACTGCGACTGCAGTTGCAATTACAGAAACGTAGCAATATTTTCTCAGCCCCACCCAACCATCCGAATTGGAACTCCGTACAAAAATGTCACGAGGCTGAAATAAAAGGAAACCAGGGAATAGACATAGACACCTACATAAATGTATGTGTCGAGATAGCAAATACCAAACTCAATTTAACCTACATTTCTAATCAACCTCATGTTCATAATATCTTGTTAGTGATAATTACAGCTCCATCAAAATTATGGCACGTGCAAATAACACTTACACCTTTCGAGAACAGAGGAGCAAATAACAGACTGACTAACTGGAGATTTTGAAATCGATCCAACCACCAGACCCACCTACTCTACAATTATATTCTACAGAGCAAGTTAATAAACAATACAGACTAAACTGAAATGAATTCTAGACTAGTCGTCATAAGTGTGAGTGTTTCATATCCGACCACGCAACGCAATCCAACAGATTGCTACACACTGCACATATCAAAAATCAAATAAACCATGGAGAAACATGATCGTATCCGTGTAACCATTTCGAAACTTCTTGCTACACGTAACGTACGTACATTCCAAATTAGAATCTAGTCCTATCCTTAAATTAGTTAGTGGAAAGTGGAAGGCAGAAGAGAAATCCTTAGAGAAGTTTTTATTTATTTCAAATTCCAATTTCAAATTCAGCCTTCTGCGCAGGCAAAGCCAAAGTCTATCAAAGCAATTTCAGATTTCCCTCTGAGAAAGTAACTTAGAAATTAACTAAAATATGAGCATTTTTTGCTTAGGTAGATTATCTGAGTCTCTAGATCTGCAAACTGAACAAACTACTCTACTCAGCAAGATTAGGATTGTCGTGACCCCATCGCGAAGGAATATTCGCTTCTGTACTGAAAGTGAAAGTCGACTTTCTCCAACTGATTGTATAATGTCCAGAATCTCCAAAACAATCTAGACTTAAGAGTTGTTTCTTTTTGACCCAAATAGGAATAATATATCCGCCTCCGCCTATCTTGCCATGCTTTCCGTCAACGTCAACTTTTTCCTCAGTAGAAAATCTTTGCTAAAATACAAGTCTGTCTAACGCTAAGCCAAACCCTTTTAGAAACCTAGAGTTACAAGGTATAATTTGTTCTATTCTTGTTCGTCACGAAAACGCACCATTTCTTTACTCTATTCTTTTCATTTACTTTTCTTATCAACCTATAGCCAAGCCTGCCAAGCGTTTCGTTCGTTTGCTTTACCTTATTAACGATAAAAGAAATTCATTATCTTTGGCGCTAGTTTAGGCTTATATCTATAACTTTGCCAAACCAAACCGCCAATCAACTCGCGGCGGCCGTCAAATCAACAGTACAAAGCAAATTCTACAGTGTAGATTATTATTATTAGGCGAGTGAGTCGCTTTCATTCATCCGGAGAAATTATTTCTATCTAAAGTAATCGCTGGTGTTTCATGTATGAATTTCTCCCACTTGACGAGACGGAGACACAAAATCTATAAATGTATCCCGAAATTGTCTTCCTTGCCATTAAAATAATATTTTCATGTTTTTCTTCCTATGCCCATGATATTGACAAAACGTCTGATTATTTATATTCTTTTCCACTGCCTACCATCGCCATCAAATAATACCTACCAAAATTTCTTTCTTTACACAGAATTACTTGAATTGAATGGCTACGAGTAGGGAAGGTATCTCTCCGAGACATCCCTCCAGGCCCAGTCACTCGTCATCATCATCATTTCCATCTCCACCTTCGTAGTATTCGCTTAAAGAAAACAATAATCAAGTGGCTCACGGGAAAATAACGGAGAAAAAAAGATGCTTTAGCTTCAGTCATTTATTACATAAATCAATAAGTCCACTTGCTATTGCTAGCTACGCTACTCTCAATCCCAAGTGTACAGTCCTCGGCATTGCGGCTTCGGCGGTAAAAACAATAATGTTTTCCGTCCTCTTCTTTTTTTTTGTTAACATATAAAGTACTCAGACAGCTAAGCTAAGAAGCTCAGCGGGAAAACTACCTCCGTCTTACCTAAGACCCTTGCTCGAAAAAATTGACATTTTGGCGAGGCGGGGAACTCTCATCCCATCCCAACGTCTCCCGGATATCCCCGTCTCCCGCTAACAAATAAATCGAAAAAACCTTCGTCAGGCAGGAATGGCTCTACGCTTCCGCCCACGTACGTTCATTTTCATCTTCCAGTCCTTCCTTTCACATGTTTTATAGAGAATAGAAGGTGTGTGGTAGTTCGGTGCTGAAACGAACGAACCAGCCAAGGCAAGGCCCCGGATGAAACCCGGGTGCGGGTTGCATTGCGGGTCTTTCCTGACTGCTGCTCCGCTTGGAAGAAATTCCGTGAGTTGGTCTGAGTTCCGTACGTACAACACTCAATTGCAATTTTATACGCTAGCTAGCTGCCTTGACTAGGCCTAGGCTAATGCCTATAAGGAATTTTGTACCATATACCTAGATACGAAAGGAACGGAGAAAACATATCTACGTGCAACGCCCCATCGCACTCACTTCACTCCGCTTGCTTTCCCGGGAGAGAGAGAATTCCGGAATGAAATAATGGGCGGGCGGGCATCCAAGTTTCAGTAAAGGCTGTGAACAGTGAACGCCTCAACTAACTCTTTTCATTCTGGAGGGCATATAGAATGGGTTGGGTTATCCATCCTGGGTCCTACTAGTCCTAGTAGTGTTGTGGATCGAAGTGTGGTTCCACTAGGACTAGGACTAGAACTAGTCGATATCTACTAGAACTAGAAGCTAGGAGACTCCTAGTTATAAAGCTTTCATTTCTTCAAAGGAAGAGTAGCCAAACCAAACGAGTCAGCCTCAAGCTCAGCCATGTCGTAGCAGAAGAAGAGAATTTACCAGAAACCTCTCTTCGTGAGCGGAATTCCAATTTGACAGGATGGCTCAAACACACTTGACCTTTTCAGAATTTGGAAATAATGCTGTCCATTCTATTCACTTCTTTTCCAGTAGTAGGAACAGGAACAATACCTCAGTTCATTTAGTTCTTCGAAAATCGTCCAATTGTGAAAGCAACTTACATCCTGACATGTGGCATGGCCAACTAACAATATCCATCCATTTAATCCTCAAGTGACAAAACCAAATGTAGACTGACCGTTCGTTCAGGGAATTGAAGAAACATTTTCTTAAAAATTCGAACCAACAAGCGAGCATTCACGATAGCGAATTTTTATACCTCTAGAAGAATTCTATCTCATCTCATCCCCTGCCTGTGCTTTCATTGTCTGTAACCTTCAAATACCCTTACATTACACACAACTTTCTCCCGCCATATGCCACACAAATACGATACCCGACGAAACTCTATTCTACCCTAGTTTTACTACGTCCGTCCGTCCCCTACACCAATTTACTCGAGCTGACGACATAGTAGCAGTACCAGCAGCAGCATTGCAACGATAATTTATCTGCGTGCAGAACACCAAAGCAAAAACATGTAACCATGTTTATCCATTTGGTTTCGTATTCATTTCGTAACAGCAGGGAAAAAAATCCATCCTCCCGGGGAAGTAGCAGCTAGCCTGCTAGCCAGCGAGCAAGCAAGCAGTACAGCAGAGCGACCAACCCCAACGTAGTCTTTTCTTTGAATCGAGAAACTGCGTAGTAAGTTTTTTTCGACTCTGGTCTCCTTGTCTGGAGCAGTCGACTGACTAGGGCGAGTACAAAATTCCCTTGCATCAGAAGATGCCAAATACCAGCCAGCGTTTCTTTCTAAGTTCACCAGCTTAGTTTGGGCTAGCTATCGGCTATCCTCTCAACTTGTCTGACATCACACGTATCCTCCCAACCGAATAGAATAGAACATATACTCAAAATTCGATGGCACAAAAAAGGTTCAATTACCTATCTGCAGCAGGCAAAACGTATATAACCCTTTAGATCCACAGCAATGCTTGGGTGGGTGCTGTGTTAGGGTTAGCTTAGCTCATTGGGTGGATCCATCCATTTCCATTTACATTTCTGAGAGGATGAGAGTTAGAAAAAAGACCATGAAATCATTACTTCACCGTCAGTCGTCCTTACAGCAGCAGAGAACAACAACTCAGCGTTCCACGTCCATCCGTTTCAACAATAGACGGACGGGTAGGACCAGGTTTTCCATAATGTATTCTACCTGTCTACCTGTTTTTTCAAACAACAAGAGAGAGAAAACACACGGAGTAGCAGAGTACCTCAAGGAATTGGGTATTATCCCTCCGAGCAACTGTCTGAGCCACAGTGATAAATACCGAAGGGTTCCTTCCAAAAAAAACGACAAGCAAGAAAGTAATAAAAACCAAAGACCGTGTCACCGTTAAAAAAACAATAAACCTAGATAGATGAGACTAGTCAGTCTGACTCTAATCTTAGACTTAGATTTGGAAGAGCCCTTTTCCTTTTTGGGTCTTCTTCTCTTTTTACATTCAGGATTCACGAATGTTATTGGTCATAAACCAACCGGATGGTGAATCTCTCTCGTCCTTTGGTACGTAGAGGAAAATGCAATTATTTTCCATTGTGTAATCCTTAACAACACATGAAAATCTAATTGGAATTGGGATTGGAGGGCCAAAAACCTATATCACACAGATGAGACAATCAAAGGAGCAAGAGGATAAATTTTACTACGTGCTCTCTCTCCACTCTACTTATTTTATTAGAGCCCCAAACCTATAAATTCAAATTTTAGTACAGAGGTAGGCGACAACCGAATATTTAGCTGTAGTTCCTCGGGGGAATTTTATTAGATATTGGACTGAATACAGATTCGAATTTCTTTGTCAAAAATCACATAGAGAGCTAGAGGGAAAGATGATGTGAATTTTTATCCAGGTGATAAAAACCACAAAAATTCCTTCAGGGAAATAAAATTCAAATGACGATACATAAAGCCATGATTATCTTTATGCTTTTTACCCCTGCATAACAATAAACTGCTGATTCCAAGCTGAATTATTCAGGATTTCGCAATCTGGGTAAATATTAGTCAAGAAAAATCCATGATTATCTTTATGCTTTCTACCCCTGCATGACAATAAACTGCTGATTCCAAGCTGAATTATTCAGGATTTCGCAATCTGGGTAAATATTAGTCAAGAAAAACGTCGCAATACAAATAACTGCAAACATATACGAGATTCTTCATAATGTCCATGTTCAATTCCGAACACAATTTCCCCTTAATTCGCCAATCTGTCTATTTGCGTCATTGTCCAATACCGATAAATAATCAAACAACTCTTGCCTAATTTCAAACTATCTGAATTATTCAGGATTTCGCAATCTGGGTAAATATTAGTCAAGGAAAACGTCGCAATACAAATAACTGCAAACATATACGAGATTCTTCATAATGTCCATGTTCAATTCCCAAATGACTCATAGTTTTATCACAATTTCCGCTTAATTCGCCAATCTGTCTATTTGCGTCATTGTCCAATACCAATAAATAATCAAACAACTCTTGCCTAATTTCAAACTAATTGCGCTTCTTTGTAACAGGAGGTCAATTTCTGGGAAATCATAATTAGAATTTTGCGTTCTGCATCAATATTTCTTAGCAATGCAGTTTAGTATTAACTCATTTTCTCATTTACGTCCATCCACCCCACTCCCCATTAAATTACAT
Source organism: Thalassaphorura encarpata (assembly GCA_009869925.1). Lineage (NCBI taxonomy): Eukaryota > Metazoa > Arthropoda > Collembola > Poduromorpha > Onychiuridae > Thalassaphorura > Thalassaphorura encarpata. The sequence goes on along the minus strand of WJEZ01002446.1, from coordinate 1,530 downwards.
TACAATTCATTTCATTACATATCATCCGATCCGAACCAAACGCAATTCTCCCCAGTTCCATTTGATGAGTTTATCCATCAAGTAAATGAAATGACGCTGACGCACAGCAGATAGAACAGACAGCAAAATTACTCCAGCCTAGCAGCCTAATAATGTGTAATGGTCAGTCCAGCCAGCAGAAAGAAGAGAAGAAATATAGAAGAGACATAAATATACGACGAGAGCTCAGCTCTTCAATTTCATTTTTCCAGACAGAACCATCCAAATCGAACATCGGACCACCATCAAGATATCATATTATATTTTATTAGCATTTATTCGTTTCATTTCCATCTGGAATGAAATTCAATCCAATGCAATGTAATTCCAATAGCGATACTCCCTAGTTGCTCTCAATTCAACCCAACCCAACGCCAAAAATTACATTATATGATTACCTACATGAATTCATTTCAAATATCTATTCTATCTTCTTATCATTCGCCATGCCATACCATATACGAATACCATATTGCATATTCCCATTTGCACAGATTTTCTACCACAATAGACAGGCAAAGTAGTCATATTACAGAACTGAACAGAGAATCATAAAATTGAGCGAATCGACTCGACTTCACTGCCTAGTAGAGCATGGATGTTATGCACAAGGCATAATAGCTCTACTTATGTACTTCAACCAAGACTGACTGACGACTACTTTAGTCTAAGAGCCATTATCTATTAGTGCTTTTTGCATTGCATTGCAGAACGTGTTGTTTGTTCCTTCGTTACGTTACGTTACGTGTCCTCCTCATAAGCTGGCAAAATTACATTCATAACCATACACTATAGCTCTTTTAACCCTTTCGTACATATACAATCTAGCCCTCCTCGATATTACATTCTGCTTACAAAACAACATACACAACAAGAACCCTTTCAGTCAAGAAAATCTAACCAAAAATTCTTTGCTTTGCGCTACACAACACACTACAACTCCCAATACAATAAACTTCTTTTAGTTTCGTTCGTTTAGCTCAGAGCTAGAGCTCTCCGATCGAAACATGGTTCTCTGTGCTAGCTACCTACAATCCTCCTCATGTCATGTCACTTGATGTACTGCTGCACTAACGAGGCTAGCCCAACCATATGCACACACACAAATATACAGCAACCTAATATCCACGAATATAGCCAACATATACATGTGTACACCTATATAATATCCATCCAGTACAATCCTTTTGCAGGCTTGCTTTGCTTACTTGCTGCAATGCTCTCCAAAGTTGGTAACTAGGTACCTAAAACCAATTCCATTCCATCCAACCATCCATGGAGTAACCAGTAGTCGTAGTAGTAGACTATAAAATGATATAATGATAGAGGAGTAGTCGAGCTGAGTTGAAAGGGTTGAATACGAGAGAAATGAAGGAAGGAACTAGGGAGTAGGGAGCGAACGTACGTGCTTGTGTAGCAGTGCCTCAATTCACATAGATTTTATACATAGGAACAAAGGCTACCAACCCATGCATGCTATGACTATCCATA